>UCOM01000464.1:0-78671 GCA_900474385.1 Ormyrus pomaceus
GACCCACGATTTACGACGTCTGCGGGACAAAAACATCTCGCCGGTTATGTGCCGCGCGTCTGCAGGGGGATGGAATTTCCGCGAGCGCCGTCTTTTTTTTTTTTCTACTGCGCGCGACTTTCGCCGCTTTGTTCGGGGGGGGGGGGGGGGGGGGGGGGGGGGGGGGGGGGCAGAGAGCAGGAGAGCGCGTTCCTGCGGCAAATGGGCTGGTTTAAGTGCCAATAATTTTCTGGATTGGAGAGAGAGGGAGGAGAGGAGGGGAGGGCACTTGCGCGCCGCTATCTTCTTGATAGAGCTGTGACGCGGAATAAATCTATGCGATGCGGGTAAAAATAGAGGGGAAAAAAATAAGAACGTAAATACGGAACTTTGCGCTTATCTGGGCGGTATTAATAGATAGCCTTGACGCTTTTTCGTTCCCGGAGCTTCGCGCCGGGAAAAGCTTTGCGGGAATTTATTTGTTCGAATATACATATACGTTCGCAACCCTTTGGCAAAATTGAGCGATGACGTTGTGTGAGCTTGTATGAGTTAATGCTGTAAAATTGCATATCGAGAGGTATTGCATAATAATGTCAGCTGGAATTCCACTGTCGACGTTATTAAGCTTCAGTTCTGCTTGGGGAGAAACATTCCGCGTGATAAATTGCAAATATTTAAAAAACATTAACACTGCAGAATTAACGTTTACAATGCGCAGCTTGCAGAATACGCTGCTGATAATAACCGATATTTCATTAGTTGTTCAAAAATTTTAATAAATCGTAGTGGCACATTGTGTAAGCAAACTGCGCCGCTAATAAGTTTGCCGTCGCGGCCCGCAGCTTTTCTTTTCAAGGCAAAGTTTTCTTATGGTAATGAATGAATTGTTGGGACAGCCAAGTTTCCATTGTCTCACTCCACGTTGAGAATAAATTATTCAATACCGTGTAATTTAAAGGAACGCGCAAAGACATTCAGTAAAATGTAGTTGTGACACGAGAAAACTCTTAACTTGAAAGTAAAATTTAGTCAACTGATTCTTGATTATCTACTTTGAATGAAACGTTTTATTTTATTGTATAACGCAGACAAAGGACTCTAAAAGGAAAGCAGTTTAACTGTAATCAAGATCGATAAAGATAAATGCAATACAAAATCAAATTCAGATATCAATTTAAAGATGATTTAAACCACGAAAAAGTCTAGTCGCCACTAAAACTCTATAATGAAAACAAGAATTAACAATAATTGTACGCAAACTCATACCCCTCCGAAACAAGTTTTACCTCGAGAAACAAAAATCCCCAGCTTAGAGAGGCAATTCCCAAATTCATTAAAAGCCGCTAATATTAAAAAGGCAAAGAGAGCGGCGCCTCCCGTTTTCCGGGCTCGCTTTTCCAGCGGCGCATAGCGCGAGAGCAGCCCACCGGAGATTTTCCCTCGCGCAGCTGCTCGGGAATTCCTTTCTTTATAGTTCCTTAAAAAATTCGTCGCGCTCTCCGGGCGAAGTAGCAGCAACAGCAGCGGCGGCGGCGGCGGCGGCGGCCCTTCGCGGCTGGAAAACCGTAAACCGCGAGAAAGCGGCTCTTTCTCTCCCGCGCGCGAAAGAGGGAGCGCATAAACAACTCGCGCGCCACCGCCAGCGATCGTGAAAGTTTCGAGAGCGCGCATATTTATCGCCCGTCGAGGCTGCCGCCGCCGCCGCCGCCGCCGCCTTTTTGCGGAGAGCCGCGATTTTCCAGGGATGCAGGACGAAACCGAGCGGAAACCCGTCTCTTTTTTTCGAGAGGGAGAGAGGAGCGTCGTTGCGTTTTTTGCGCGCTTAGATTCGCGTAGGAGCAGTCTTACGAATTTGAAAATTAAGCTTCGAAACAAGCGTTTAACCAAGAATAGTTTTTAAAGAAGACGCTTGGAGAAGAATTTTAAGAAGAGTACTTAACTTTTGTTTTGAAAGTTTCTTTTATGCGGACGAAAGGTTTTTATGCCTTAGAAAACTGATAATTCTACTAGTACTAATTAATTTTATAGACTTATAATCATAGAGAATAACATTTTTCCATCGCAAAATACAGTACAATTTAGTAACGCGTTAAAATTAACGTAAATGAATGCTTTGTCGTTTTTACAACCCCTGAAAAAACCTTTAGCGACCGGCTAAATGTCACTCTACCAGCCTAAAACAACCCCTCGACCTCCGGGCAATTTCCACACACGCCGCAGCGCCGCAGGCTCGGCGCACTACATCATTCACCCGGCAGCGCATAATGAATAATTGCGGCAATAATCTAAAAAAAAAAAAAAAAAAAAAAATCTAGCGCCGTGAATCAGCTCTATTATATATATTCTTTCGAAAAAAATCTCGCGCCTGGCGATCCGTTTCGCCGCTCGTATCATTTTTCATGCAGATACACGCGTCCCCGTAAACACGAACCTCGGGCTTCTCTTTCTCCTCGAGGGTTCGTTCAACTCTGCTCGTCGTCGTCTCTCCCGACGGGCGCGCGTCGAGGGTTGCTAAATCACCCTCCTCCCCCCCCCCCCCCGCGTCTTTCTCCTAATTCCTGCGGAGCGGGCAGCCTTGTGTACTTCTTTCGCGGCGAGTATTCCCGGCGCGCGACCTCGGGAGAAGATTAAACGCGGGAGGAGGATATCGACGGGCGACGGGAAATTTAGAGGGGAGTCTGGGGAACCTTGAACCTTGAACCTTCGAGAGGTGACAATAACCCGAGGCTTTTTTCTTTTCGTTTTAATAGTTTGTCGCCCCCCGCGCCCTTTTAACTCGGATACTTTTCGCGCGCCTCGCGGAGGAGGAGGGAGTTTATTCTTGCGAGGCCGTGAGCACTTTCATTCTGTATTCAGATCCCTTTTATGAAGGATCTGAGGAAAGTGGCGTTGAAAGGATGAAAGTACGCTGCCTGCCCTCAAAGCGAGGAAAATACAGGAGAGGCTTGTTTTGTTTTAGCTAATTGGTTGCATTATTATTTCATGCGGGTGGCTTGCGACAACTTTGTTTGTCGACGTAAAGTTTTTAATAATTGAGCAGGCGGTTGAGGAAAACAATTTGCTTTGTATCGCAAGCATCTTTCTTTTAAATTAAAGAAAACTCGGTTTCTACCAAAAGCGTGTACTTTAACTTTAGTTTTAACTTAAAAAGTTGTCTTTCTGCGGGGTAAACTTAGTTAAATGGTTAATTTTTATTTTATCCTTTTCAAAAACATCAGTTTTCTAAAAAGGCAGACGGCACTGGCCAAAGAACAAGTTTTTCCATTGCCTTCAGTTTAAAACGACAATTTTAAACAAATGTTAAACAAATTTCTTTTTTATAAAAATCTTCCTCCTCGCGAGCAGCAAAAAATTGCTTAATTACGCAACAATATATTTCAGCGCAACAATCGAAAAATCCCTGCCGCAAAAGGAATTTTTCGCAATTAATCGCAGCCTCCGACGCGCGGCGCGCACAACTTTTCCTTCATTAAATTAAAATCTAAAAAAAAAAAAACCACGGCGCAAAGACAAAAGCCGCGACGAGGAACGAAGGCTCGAACCGGCGGTTATCAATCTTATCGCGGCGGGCGAACAATGGCCGCGCGGCGCGCGAAAGCCTCGGACGCTCGCATTATGGCCGCGCTCCGGGATTAAAGCGAACGGATAGAAAAATACGCATTTCCAAGTTCATGCATAATGAATAGCACCTGGCTCTCTCTCTCTCGTCGCGTTCCCGCTTTTTTCTCTCTCTCTCACTGCAGCCTTTGCCGCGGGAGTGGCGCTGGCAGTGATGGACGACGGAATTAATCTCCAAGAGAAATAGAGAGAGAGAGAGAGATTCGATATTAAACGCCGATAAATCGAGGGATGCGCGGCTTCGAAATGAAATTTGCGTTCGAGGGACAGGGATTTTCTTCTGCGACTGACGGAAGGCCATTCTTCTTCGAGATTGCCGGGGCCGTTGGCAATTTTCAGGGAGGCGCGACGACGACGACGACGACGACGGCGTTGTCGGCGAAAAATATTGCGCGCTCGTCGAGAGGTTTTTAAAGAATATATTTTTATGGGGGGAAAGGTTCGAGGATCGGGAGAGCGTAAAAATATATACTGGTTTCGCATCGAGTTTATATTTTGTCTCGCCGCGGCTAAAGGTTGCAGAAGCGCGGACCAGAAATCATAAAAAATATTTAAATGCCGGTTTTATATTTCCTTTCTGTTTTCTCCGGGCTGCGCGTATATGCAATCATCGTAAACATTTTAGATTTAACTTCGAGATTTACCTAAATCTGGAAAATAAAGATCGTATTTTAGTGGAAATGGCCTTTCAGTTGAGCGTTATTACTAGAAAAAAGTTAAAGCGTGAGATATAAGGTCCGTAAATAAATATATAAAACGATCTCATCTGCAATTCACGAAACTTTATGTCTATTGTATTCTTTGAATTCTGCTTACAGATTGGGAATAAACAATATCAACAAAATTGCAATCTGAACAGTTAATCTGCACCGTTGCGATTTTCTTAAAACTACTAAAAGTGCTGCACCTTTTTAAAGTAAATAAGGTGCATCCTTTTTGCGCGTTACTTGTTTATATTACAGTATAAAAACCTCCATTTGAAATTTAAAATATACGCAAGCCTTTAAATCCCATAAAAAATCATTTCCATCAAGCTCGAGCTATTTGTAACGACACCAGTTCGCAGTCGTCATTGCCCTGCAATCGCAACTCCCTCAATTGTCGAAAGTTTGCTCTGAAATCCACGGACGACCTTCAAAGTCCTGGCAGCGTCCACAGCCTATTAAACTTTCAAGCCCGGCCCACGGCAAAGACATCGAAGCGCCGCGGTGTCGCTTACGAGGCGACTCGCGGCCCACAAAGACGCGAGTTTCCGCGCGCAATTTATCCGCCGCGCTCTCGGGAAAAAGCGCCCTCCAGTCGCGCTCTGTTCCCGGATGAGGTCCGCGAGCCCATTAGCGAATCGAGCGTCTAATAATAAGCTGCAGGCAGTTGCGTAAGCGCCTGCTAGAGTTCGAGACCTTGGCGAGCGGTGAAAGCGAGGGACTGAAAGAAAATGCGGGGGGAGAGCAAGAGTAAGAGTTGATGACCCGGGATGATTAGGTGGCTTTTTTGGGGACTGGATTGTTGCTGGTTGACGGGGAGGGGATCGGTTCGAGAGTTTTCGGCGGCCAGATGTGGCTTGACTAAATCGGTTTTGAGGTTTTCTCAGTGGACTGAAGTTGAAGTATCGAAGATTTCTGAATTTAGTAGAATATTATGCTTGATCAGAATTTATCAAGTTTCTACATTCTTCCGAAGCTAAAAAAGTATTAAAGCGTTTCATATTTAATATTAGAAAGTATACGATTATCTAAGCACTGATTTAGTCTTGGAATTAAAAACTGAAATTTAGAAAGCTTGATGGATTTTAATGTAATTTCATCTTCAAGCCTTCGTAATCTGAAATAACTTTTGCACCCAAGTTCACTTTAGCTGAATGTAGAAAACAAAGTTTATACGGCCTGCACTACAATTATACGTTATTACGATCGTAAAATGTTAACTAGCTGGAAATAAAGACGAGTGTGTGCGAAGTGCATAAATAATTGTGCTTACTTAAGAAGATTTTAAAATTCTAATTCGCCTGCAGTGAATCCGCATCGTATCAGGGCGGGAGTAAATAATATTCAGGCAATAAAAACGAAAATTTAACGATTTTGATGCAAAGGCAGGCATTTTATCAAAGTTATATGTTCCGTCGCGCATTACGAGACATGAGACTATAAAGTAAGTAGAGCAAACGCTCTCTTCGCAGTCACGTTCTACTTTGTTTATTATAATTAAGCAAGAGCGGCAGTTTACATTTCATTGGATCTGCTAAAACGTAATATTTAACGCTAATAAGGATTAATTAGCAGTGAATATTCATTCGGAACAATTAGCGTTATTTAATGCGTGTTCAATTTTTTATTTTAGCGCTTCTGAGAGCTACATTTAACCGAATGAATTTTGTAGATAACTATTAATTTTCGTGATTTACGAATAAAATTACGCGCGTATAATTAAAAATTTATTCCCCGCTCTTATATTCAGTAAATATTTTGAAGTTTATCGGGCCGCAACATCCTCTGTAACCGGCACCAACAATTTTATCGGTCGCTGTGTAACACAAGACTTTTTCAACTTTTACTTTAACCTGAATATATAAATAATAGATTGTCGAGCGTTACTGCAGCGAGATAAAAGTGCATTACTAAAGCGTGAAAGTAGTGA
Source organism: Ormyrus pomaceus (assembly GCA_900474385.1). Classification (NCBI taxonomy): domain Eukaryota; kingdom Metazoa; phylum Arthropoda; class Insecta; order Hymenoptera; family Ormyridae; genus Ormyrus; species Ormyrus pomaceus. The sequence continues at coordinate 6,235 of UCOM01000464.1, forward strand.
GGCAATCTTGCATATAAACTACCTCGAGAAAGATAAATCTGAAAGAGACGGATGTGGCTAAGTAGCTTTCATTTAGAATTTCAAGATATGTTGGACGGCGCGAGTTTAGAAGCTATTCATAAATTTACGCTGATAAAAAGTTTGCCCGGCGAGCGGGAGGATATCGGTCCAACAACGGAAAATCATCCTCGAGAAGTTAAAGGAGCTAATCCGCTTAAAGTACTCCATTGCGGTCGTGAATATTATGCTAAATGAAAAATCTTATAAGTGGATTCTTGAGTATTATAGGAAGATATTTAGGAGCAGTTTTAAATTATTTTAAGACCCGAGGAAAAGTGGAACTTTTCAGAGTGCAGTAATTCAAGTCTTTTTATTTGCAAGCCTTTTTTTCTCGCAGAAGCCTTTGTGTTTACAAAAATCAATACTCTTGCCTTATATGTAACATTTTCACCAAAGTCTGGCACGAGTTCAAAATAGTTTGATCTTCGAAAATAACGGGTTCTTAATTTAAAAAGCGATTTTCTTAAGCTTTCAACGGGAATGATCGATTAACTACCTTAAAAAGACTTTTATCGAAAAAGCCGCATAAAAAAAAAAAGTTGTATTCTATCGAGTTTCTTGCCCGGGTTTGATTGAATGAAAAAACAAGACTTTTCAAACTTAAAATACACTTTAGAATCGATTTCAAACGTATTCAAAAGCCACTTTTCTCCCAATCGATTCTTCCAAATGGGATAATTTCCTGCGCTGACAAAAAGATAAATGTAGAAAGATCTTTCAAACCTTTGTTCAGTCCATTTTTTTATAATTCTCCCGACGAGAAAACGGAAATCTCTCCTCGGTCACCTCTTTCTATAAAAACAGAAAACTGCGAGGCGAATCAAACAATTCCTCCCGCGGCAATCCCACAATCTCGCTAAAACCACTCATTACCCGCTAATTGACAACTTTCCAAACTCCGCGGCGCCTCCCACCCCGCGGGCGCAAAAAAAAAGTCCAGCGGAGAGAGAAAAAAGGCACAAGAAACGGCGGAGGAGGCTGCGGAAGAAAGGCTTGGGAAATAGCAAGGTGCGCCTCGCATTATATACTCCGCGGCGAAAGAAAGGCGGGAAGAGAGAGAGAAAAAAAAAACGTCGCCTCCGATAACTGTCATCGGACGTCGCGGCTTTAATAGTCATAGTCGGATGACATCAGGCCGCGTGGGTCGGCCACTCTCCCCGGCGGATTCGCGCCGTGTCATCATCGCATTGTTTTCCTTCTGCATGAGGCTGCAGAGGCGGCCGCTTGATAAAGCCGAAAGTCGAAAGATTGCCCGGAATGCGGATTGAGCCTTCCGCTCGCGAAAGGAGGAACTGTCACTGGGGGGGAAGCTTCTTTGTCGGGGGCTGTCCGTTTCGGGTGTGGATGTCATATTCTTACGTAAAAAGTGAATGCTTTTGATTTTTGTAATTTAAATAAGTGTGAATGAACGTTTGAAGCGTGAAATTCTATATTCGATTAATGCCTGATTTGAAATTATAAATACAAATGCTTTTACTTTTATAAGGAATTGAACGAGAGGATATTTTGAATTATAGGTTATTCTCTTTGCTTTTAAAATGAAATTCAGTCGGGTGAAAAATTGCACAAGTAAATTATTGAACACCAATTATTCATTTTCGTTGATTTGAAAAGCATTCATGATTAAAAAAGCTCTTTTAAAGTCGTTATTGAGCGGATTAAAATTTCAATGTGAACGATTACAGGATTAGTGCACAATTATTTTATGCAAGTTAAATTGGAAAGAGATGTGGAATACTTCAGCGTACATTAAAATTTCTATACATATTTAAATCGAGCTCGGATTTCCAATTACTTTAACGTACTGTACGTACAGATTGATCAATCCATAACCTCTAACTTTTTTCCGTCCCATTTTCTATTCATGAGTTTTTTAAGTGAATTAAAAAAAAATATGGAACTCACAAAGACTAAAATCAGGTCATCATTCATTATTTCTACAAAAAAGAGCGAATACTCATTAAAGCCACTCGAGAGCACCAAGAAATAAACAATATCCCTAAAAAGTCGGCAAACCCTCATTCTGCCTCTGCGAGCCCTAAAAAATCTCACCTCTCGCAAAACCCCGCGTCGTTTCTAGGGCCCCGAAAAAAAAGAGCGCGCGGCAGCAATAACCTCCCGCGGGCTGCGCGTCACGTAAAACATTGTACTCGACGAGGCAGCGAATAAGTTGTACCATCGGCTCCTCTCCCCGCTTGCCGCTTTGCGCAAGATGATTTACGGGGGCAGCGGCGGCGGCGGCGGCGCGCCGTCAAAAGGCAGCGCGCGCGAATTGCGCCGATTCGCCAAAGGGCCGCGGGCGTGGTGTTTTGCCGCGCGCGGCCTTTTCCTTCCTTCGGAGCGAACCACCTTGCCCCGGATTGAAATCGGACGGCCGGCCCACTGGCTCGTTTCGCAACGCGCGCTAATTAATTGCGCGAGCGGATGCGCTCGATCGGGAATTATTCAGCGCGCGGGCTGCTGCTGCTGCTGCATCTCGATATCGTAAATCGCGCGCGATTTTTATACGGGGGAGCTGCGCGTTTACCGCGTCTGACAGTTCGAGCTGCGTTGCGATGCCGATTGGGAAGCGCGTATTTTGAATGATTGCTCGGCGCGGAGAGTGGATTTTGCGCGAAACGAATGATACGGCGAGCGAAGTGCGTTAGGAAGTTTATCGAGTTTGTTTCGCTTTTTAGAAGGATGTAAGCTTATTTTAGAGAGGGATAAAGAACGCATAATTGATTCCGATTGTCGGCTTGTACTTTTTGTCCATGAGCACGAAACGCTTTAATTTCGAGGAGTCCGCTTTCTTCGCTTCCAAGTTTCAGCTCGAATCGTAAGAAAAGTTTATTGCTTAGAAAGTTAATTAGAGCCAAAATACACACCCGGGCGGTTTTATTTTCGTCGTCCGACGCTCGAGGTAAAAGTCGGAATGACTCGCGCGCCGCTCAGATATTTCATCTTCGTTTTTTTTTTTTTTTTTTTTCGTGGCTGGAAAAAGCAATGACTCACGTCCGATTGCGCAATCAAGGATCCGACCCAATTATTCCGGCGGCGAGAAAAAAAAAACTTTCTCTTGTTAGCGCGGCGGTGCCTGTGTATACATCCGAGTTCTTACCTTGAGGTAGGATCCGTAATATTTGGTGACGTATGGACTGTCGCACTGTGAGAGAACCATAATCTCCTGCTGGATGTCCTCGATCTCATCCTCGGCTTCCTCGAGGTCGATGATCTTGATGGCGACGACCTGCTGGGTTCGATTGTCGATGCCTTTGAAGACCTCGCCGAAGCTTCCTTTACCGATTCTTTCTTGTTTTGTGAATATCAGCTCGGGGTCCACCTTCTGTAATTAGATAATTGTCATCGTCAGTTTTGTATGTATTGAGTGACATCAAGGAATGCATGGAAATATATTAAATTATTGTTTGTTATCTGTAAATATTAAATAGTTTAGTAGTGAAAATTACATCATAAATTATTTTATACAACAATCCATTATAATATCCTTTTACACTTATTTATTATGACATATATTTAAAAAACCAACGTCTCCAAGAGGTCGGAAAATAAAAGAATAAGAATAAATCCCCGAATCATCCTATCAAATAAATAACCAGCTCCTTTTGCACCAATAAATAATACAATTTCGTATATGGATTTCAGTTATTATCAGCTTAGCAGCAAAATAAATAGCTACATAGAAATCCCAGTCGCGGAAATGTAACTGTTACGTAAATCTGAAAAACTAATTCATTCTAAATGGCACAGGCTGAATGGTTTCATTCAGTCATAGATGAATGCATCCGAGCGACAAACGCTCAACTTGTATAACTCCGCCGACGGCTCTGGCCATCAATATTGATATTAAATAAGCGGGGCTGAATATCGAAAGCGGTTTTCCAGCTTTGTTACAATGGCAGACCTTAACCTCGTAAAACGTTATAACGTTGTGGATGCTAAAATAGAAATTGCCTGCAAAAAATTGGCCTGGCAAGGTCAGCGTAAACGCGTACCGACGCAAAATCGATAAGTGCTCAATTAATTGCGTAATTTACCGTTGATTTAATTAAACATTAAGGCATTACGCTAAACTGCTTAGCCATCCAATCAGATTATTGATTGAAGGCTCCGATGGATATCGCGAGTCGTCGATACAAGATATAAAACTAGCAAATCCTCCACTAAAACAACCTCCTTTATCACTCATTCCTGAAGCATATATATTTTCGCGGACGCACCAATTAAATTCACATTCGGGTCGAGACATAAAATAACCATCAATCCTCCGGTCCGAGTCGATGAGTAATGCATCGGAGCCGAGGTGCGAAACGTGTAACGTTATCGGGGAGCGATTAACTCGCGCATAAAAATTTAATAAAGAAATCGATCATGAACCTCCGGCGAGGAATTGCTTATCGTCGCCTCCTCCGCGTCCTTGCCGGATTAATAAATGCAGTTATGCGCTGCCGCTTCTCAAGAGAGGTAGAGAGAGAGAGAGAGAGAGAGAGAGATGCCGTTCTCCTTGGCTCCGATCTAACGGATGGTCCGGATGACGTCACGGAAACGAATCGGCCAATTAAATGTACGCGGAAAGACTGACCTCGCTCGTTGTTATGTGAAATCATAACGCAATGACAGCTGGGTTTTTTTTTTCCTCTCCAGCCGGAAATTACCGCTGCCGAGCGGCGAGAGGAGATTGAGTTACGTCGGGATTATCGGGCAATTAGGTGGGGAAAACTGGGACAGAGAGGTCAGATTCGGAATTTCGTCGGAAAGTTTGTAGAAATATTGCCCGGACGATGAGGCGGAAAAGACGCCGCCTCGTTCGATTTGCTTTTCCGAGCTGCTGTGTTTTTTGCGGCTTTACGTTTCCTGGGGTTTGTTATGTAAGAAAAATGAATAGGTACGAATTAGACGTTTATGTAAGAGTTTTAAAGGCTTGGCCGATTCTCAAGCAATAATTTTGAATGGTTCATTGTTTAATGGCTTTGTCACGTTGGAAAAGTATATCTGTGTTCATTTTTTTTTTTTTTTCGTCAACGAACGCAAGAATACGTGACGTGATTTATTATCAGGTAATTGTGAAATAACTGTAGTTTAAAGTATTGAATGTAAATATAATGAGACTTTTAGAAGGAACATTATAATAAAACATTGTTCCGAAGACATGGCTTTCAGAGCGAAATGCGTTTCTTAAACTTATTTAAAAATAATAAAAACGTTTCCGACAGTAATGCAAGCATAAATCCCGTAAAATATAATGTCCTATTTTACGGTTACTAAATTTTATTATCATCGGAAATTTTCAGTATACTAAACGACCAGCTTTAATCTCTTTTTGAATAAAATTAATAATTAATCATACACTTTATTATCAGCAATCCAGGGGTGCACCAATAACTGCTGCAATCCATTCCCGAAATAGACCATAAAATAAAATTCGCTCGCTCCAGCAACAAATAATCAAAAGGCAACGTGCAATTCCAACGTCTCATTTGCCTGGAGCGATCGACAAAAAAAATCCCAATCACCCCATTAGTTCATTGTTTCTCCTCGCTCTTAGTCTTAATCCACCCCATAAATTCCTAGTATCCGTCACATTGTTATTTTTATAGGCTCAATTCATAATTGCCGTATCTGGTTAATCACATAAACCAGTTTTAATGCCGGCCACGATAAATCCCTCCGATCGTTCATCATCCTCGCTTTATCCTAGGCGCGCTCTCCCGGAGGCCTCTATATATGCGGAAGTAAAAATCTATTAAAACTTTTATTGCGGCAAGTTCGATGCACGCCTCGACCGTCTCGGTCTCGACAAAAGCTTCATTTCGCCGCAGCGTCCCGGCCGTCCGGCCGCATATTAATGAAAGGCCATAAACTCGCGGCATTATGCGTGGGGACGAGAGGAGGCATTATTGCACCAAGATTGCGCGACGATTGAATATATAGAGAGCCCGCCGTGTGGAATATAATCGGTTTGGCTCTCTCTCTCTCTCTCTCTCTCTGCTCGACGACTAAATCCCCAGGACTCACGCTTTATTGCGAGCCTTGTTACGAGGTGGCCTTATTACGGAGGAGGAACTCCGGGTGACGTTGGAGATGCTTCCGAGTTTTCATTTTTTTTTTTTAAACAATCATCTCTTTTGGAAGATTTCATTTTTGAATTTTGATATTTTTAGATTTTTTTTTTAATAGAAAGGTACGAACGAACGCGTGAATTTTAGAGGAAAATCTGTAACACGGTTCAGCGAGGGAATCTAAAACTATTAAAACTGCAAAAATTGTTTTTTTTTTTTTTTTGAAGAACGTTAAAAGTTTTATAAGAATGTTTAAAGTCAAAATAAGAGTACTTTTGAAACTTCAATAAATTGTGACTCAATAATTCAGTTTTTAGTTTAATATTATCTTATAATATTGAGTTAAGAATGGAAGCACAGCAAAATACGATTCACCTCGTTTAAAGTAGCTTCTAAATTCCACATTAAATCTCCATACTCTCAAAATCCAATAATCTTCTACAAGAGCGAGCTTCCCTATTCGCGTCGAGGGACTGGAAAACACTCGTATTTATTAAAGCGACGTTCCAATATTCCATGAATCCCGAAAAGTCGCACAGGGTCAGCTGGCTTCACGGCCAGGTTCCGCGGACAATCTGCAAGGCAGATCGGATAATAGATCGCGAAAGTCTCGTCGTTTCAGCGGCTCTCTCGTCAAGTGGCCGGGAAAGAGAGAGAGAGAGAGAGAGAGAGAGATGCATCCTCGCTTTTCGGATTTGCATTTCCGTTTATAAGCCTCGAGCTGCTGCGCGCGCGGCAACGCGAGCTTTTCCCGAGGACGGAAATTGGCGGAATTTCCCGCGGAAAAATTGGGTTTTGCGCTCCGCTCAAAGCTTAATCCCCTCGAAACCGGTTGTTGCCCCCGTCGGCGTTTTTGCGGCCGAGGATCCCACTCCTTCCTTGCTTCCTTTTTTTTTTCTTTGCCTCGCTCTTCGTGCCGCACGCCTCGGCGCTTTGCGGTTATATTGCACGTAATGCGACGCCCGGAGACGTAGACGTTGCTTTTATTTAAAGCGCATGATCTTGTTTGTTATCCGAAAACTGCAGACGTGATGTATTATTTCTCGGTCGCTCTCCCTCTCTCTTTCGGGCGTTTATTTTAATTTGCGGCGCGATCCTTCTTTTCTCTCCGTGAGCTGAAATATTCATGCGAGGGTAACAGTAAATGTAATTGCGTATTAAAAAGTTCAAGCGCAAAATGCGCGTCGTTTTTCGCATTTTTTATACAGCTCAGGATATAAGTGCGAGGTAAGAAAGGGATGTATATCGTTTTCTGTCGCAGCCGCTCGTAGATAAGACGAAGAATAATGTTTACCTATCTTTTAGAAAAATAGCTGCCTATTCATGGCAAAACTAGTTTTGCAAACGAAAGCTTGTTTATTACATACCGATAACGTCTCGGCCGTTTTACAGCCGATACACAAAAGAGCGTACATTTTCGAAAATGCGTTTCACGGCGACAGCGACGTATCTAAAAGCGCAAAAAAGCAATCAGCGCCCGAACAAAGACAGCAGAGGCGACTCTTTCCCCGACGAGAGGGACGAAAGCGAGACAGCGAAATGCCCGGCGAACGCACAACAAAAGCAGCGGCTCTCTCGGTCACCGTTGAATAGCCTCCTCTCCGGTGTCTGCTGAATTTCGCCTCTCCCGAAGCGCAGTTCCGCCCGCTAAGAGCATTTCCGTGCGGGCAACTTCGCTGCCTCCACACTCCGCCGCTAAGCAAATTATAATTAGCCTCCCCCGCCCGGAAAAAGCCTCCCGGCGGCGTGTCCCTTCTGGCTGTACGCAGGCGCCCCCCCACGCGGGGGAACGTCGTCCGCGGCGCCGTCGAATGCTGCTGCTCGCCCATAATTAATATCAGTCCGCGCGTTTGGGCTCATTTCGGAATGTGACGCAGCGGTCGCGAAGGGCTTTTATTTCGGGAAGATTTTAGCGGGAGGGTTTTTGGTCTGTTGTTGTGACGCGATGCGCTCGGCGGGGCGACTCGTTATGCGGAGGAGGTTCGCGGAGTGATTTATAGGTCGTTTGCCGGAGGTGAGCAACGAATTGGCGTATTGTTTGCTGGGAGTTTATGGGGGAGTAATTATGTAGATTGGTTTTGCGGGATTTTTGAGGAAAAATATATGGTTTCTGCGGATTTGGCAGAGGGACTTTTTTTACAGAAATTAATTTTCTCTTTTAACGCTTTTTTTGTGTAATGGAAAGAAATTTTTTTTTTATTCGAGAGCGAATTTCATTTAGAGCGAATATTACTTTGACAAAGAAAAATGAGTCTGTTCTGTATAAAACTATTTTTTTAAAAATGAACTTCAAAAGCCAATAAATTTTATTGCAAAAAAAGAAGTTTTAGTTATCCACAGAATTAATGATCAAGAGCATAATATTTCCGCACCTAAATAATAATAATCTTTTAGTAAATTCATTTTGAAAATTTAATATAGTCTCGAACGCCATTAAACTTTCGACAGTTGGCGTGACTTTAAAGCCATTTTATTGAAAAACTTTGACCTTCCAGACCCAGCAAGAAACGCTCCACCGCGGTTAAAAATATTTCATAAAGTCCAATTAATTACTCTCCGCGAAAAAGCTTCGATCAAAACAATTTCAGGAAAGCCCTGACCAATAAATATTACTTCCTCGCCCGAAAGGCCAATTTCCGGACGGAATCCAATTTGGTCCACAAGTTTCCAAGGTCCGATTGATCTAAAATTTCAACTACCTCTTCCCCGCGAACGTATCAACGCGCACCTCCATACCCACTCACCCACACACACACAGACACACAGACAGACGGAAAAGCGAGCGACGCGACTGGAGTGGCCTGTTGCTCGGGCCAGAAAGAGAAATAGAAAGAGAGAATGTCAATTAAAACTAGCAGCGGTAAAATGTAGGTCGAGGGGTCGTTTGCGTCGGTGGCGATAAGGGAAAACTGCGCGTTTTCCCTTAGATTGCCCTCGTCGAAAAGGCTCGTCGCCGACGAAGCAGCGCGCGACCGAAAAAAATTTTTCAGCAGCTGCCGCTGAAAGCTTTCGAGTGGCCTTTCGATTTCGTCAATCCGTCCGCTCTGAATACGTCGTGTGAGAAGGATATTGAAAGGAGTCAATACGAGACCTCGATATTTCTGAAGGCAAGATGGAATAAGATATCAGGTTCCTTTTGTTGTTTGTATAGGCAATTCAAAGTCATCTCTGGTCTCTGTTAACTAGAGATGACTTTGAATATGGACTGTGATTAGCCTTGTTTTAACAAAACTTCAAAGCGTTTGTATGAGCAAAATTATAAGTTCCTCGATTTTAATTGTTTCATAATAGGACTTTTCGTAGTCGTAACTTTTTCAGAAAAAATAGAGACAAAGGGAAACTGAAAATCAGAAGTGATAAAGCGCATTTCAGGTCAAATTATTAATCCACCGTTCCGCTGCAGACACATTAGCAATCAGAATCACTTGTAGTTGATTAATGACAAACTTGACGTACGACTCCTTAAATAGTCAATTGAGCATTTAGTAAACCAAAAAGGTTAATTAGCATGTGGCTCGTGGATCGCAGTCTAAACTGTGTCAATGGGTCGACTTGAACTTCGCCTAACGACGATTCCAAATTCGAAAGGGGGCGAGGCGCATTGAAATTCCGGAAATCGAGTCGTTACGTGGCCGAGATGCTTAAAAAAAAAAAGGCAGAATTTCGTTGATGCATCAGGAGCGATGCTTTATCATTGCTGCAATGAGCGACTCCTCGGAGCTCTCACTCGTTTACTCGTATTATTCTCTCATTGGATTTGCAAATCACTTGTCTAAATAAAGAATTCGAAATCGGCGTGGTACATTTGTATGTGCAATTTTTAGACTCTAAAATGTAGGCGTCATGATTATATTCATAACTGCGTTATAAATGTGCATGAATTAACCCACAATCATTAATAAACTGATTCAGTAGATTCAGCGCATTTACTTGGTTAATTAACAAAGAAATTGGACACGTTCAATCATCTTCCGCCATCAAGTCCCCTTTTCCAAAATTACAACGCTGGGGAACACTTCAAAATGAACCCGGTAAAAGGCGTTAATTTAAACATAATGAGCCGCTAAAATCAATTACCGATATGACTGCATTACACAATGAACCGCCGAGCCATTAATCACCGGCGCGAGACCCGCCGCTTTTCAAATTCAAAAGGGCTCCCCTGCATTCGAACGCGATTAACCGTCGCCCAAAGCGCTCCCCGCTTATCCAAAGTCCCCGACTCTCGGCCAACGCGGCTGGCTGCATAGGCAGCGGCACCGAAAATTCCTGTAAACGAGAAACTCGCGCGCCGCCCCCGAAAAAGGCCGCGCGGCGCTTCGCGCTCTGAAAGCCGCGGGCAGACGCGATGAAAGTGCAGATAGACGCACGCGGAATTGAGACGTTAATTATGCACGCGGGAAAATCGATCGTCAAGGATGAGTCGCCGCGCGCTGCCGGTTCGCGGAGTGTGTATATGGGACGCGTGGGAGATTCTGCCGAAGGAAATCGCAGCTGCTGCCGCCGCCGACGCCGCTGCTGACGTGGAAGAAATGGTTCGCCGTCGAGGATGGCAATATCGCGCGGAGTAGGCTGTTTGTATTAATGTCCCTGCGAGTATTGCGGTTTAATAAGGAATGATTTTTCGAGTTTACGTTGCGTCGTAAAAATGGTATGGTTTTACGAAGAATCTTGGACGTGTATTTTTGTATTTATTGATAAATCTTAAGAATGCAATGAATGAATGTCGTAGTAAAAAAGTTTATTTCAATTACATTTATAAACAACAAGTTTTGTAAAAAAATTTTCAGTTATTTACTGGGAAAAACGTAAAAAAAAGAGCACTGAAATATGAAGAATTTATGCGCACTGGAAATCTGTTGAATTTTATTGACACATTGGAAAGCGATCGTAATATCGAGCGTGTTTTTGCATACGAAAACCATCCATAATGGAAATTCGGTCAGCTAAGCTCTTCGTTCTTTGCGCAATTGAATGCGCACTCCATGAATATGCACTCGTTAGAATCGATTGAAATGCAAAGCCACGTTTAATTGTCCAATTCTCCCGGCAACCGCCGCGCTCTCCGCTAGAAGAAAAAAAAATGAGCTTCCGCAAAAGCGCAGGCACACACTTTTCGAAAAGAAAATCAACGAACGAGCCGGCGAGTCGAGGTGCGCGAATCGACCTTGCGCTGGCCTCGATCGATTCCCCTCCTTCTCGAGCAAGCTCGCTTACTTACTGCGCGCTCTGTGCGAGAGAGAGAGAGAGAGAGAGAGAGAGAGAGAGAGAAGGAAAAAATACCTCGAGTCTTGCGGTCCCCGGCGGTCCTGTTACACCGGTACATTTCCCTGCCCGGCCGGCCTGCGTCTGCGCACCACCGAGTCATCGTTAAAAATGTCGCTTTTGTTGAGCGTTGCCGATCGCAGGGAGGAAAGGCACTCTTCTCTCCTCGATGCGCGATTGTTAATAACAGGCCGGTACATAAGGGACTTGGGAGGACGTGATTGCGCGACGGTTTTTCTCGTCTCGTACGGTTATCACGATGTAATTCGAGCTGATTAGGCCCGGTATTTCGGCGACGCGAGAGTGAATAATTGGAGACGGCACTTTTGGTGTCAATAAAATAATCAGCGTCTGATTACGGAGGATAAAGTTACCGGATGAGAGGATTGCAGGTCAGGGATTTTTTTTTTTTAATATTACGGCGAGATGCAGTTATTTGGTAAAATTGTAAAGAAAGTTGATTGGATAATATCTTGGGCGTACGAACGGTTCTGTAACAAATAACCCGAGAGTTTTTTTGTTTACCTGATTTGAAAGTCGAGATTAAATTTTGATAAATTTCGCTCGAAGGTTTATTTGATTTAATTTTAATGAAATAAACAATAATAAATTGGTAAACCGCAGTAAACTATTACTCAATTTCATCTTTTTGACGTATCAATTTAATGAAATGAAATTTGATTTAAAGTATTAAAAATCTGTAGCAAAAAGACTCTCTTGCACTGAAACTACGTGCTTCGACCGAACCATCAAACAACTTTCGAAAAATGCAAGCCAGCTTTCTTTATAATTTTACATAAGAATAGGTACCCCAAAGTTGCAGAAAACAGTTCGAGCCAGAACTCGTTCACTCTCCCAGCCAAGTCGGAGCTCGGAACAAAAAGCTTAGCTAATCAAGCTACTTTCTAGCCTGTAATAAAGGCCTCCACTTTAGCTCTACATGCAGTTCGGCAGTTTTTTAAAGTCTCGCAAATAAATTACAGGATTGCTCCGCGAGGAACGGTACATTTACATTCGGAGCAGCAGCCTCTCCTAGTTTCTCTCTCTCTCTCTCTCGCTCTCGGAGCCCGTTGCAAAACCGCAGACATACTCTCGCGAAAAAGAGACTCGACTCTCTCGAAACTCGGCAGGCCTCGTTTTACAATAATAACAAGCGCGAGCGCGACGTTTTTTGCCTCGTCGTCGTCGTCGTCGTCGGCGCTGCTGCCGCGCTGCTTTTGCAACGCGATACATCGGACACTTTCTAATCCCCGCTCATCGGCGGCGAGGCAGCTTTGGCGTTTTCGATTTGCGCGTCGCTGCCAATTTCAAGGTTCGATCGCTCGCTCCCTCGATGCACTTTCGGTTACGCTTGATTTTCTCTCACTCCGTGCGTCGCCTCGCGCGCGACGCGAATTCGCCGGATGCGATTTCGATGACGGATGTCGATTCGATTTGCCGCGGCGGCGCTGGATGGGAGAATTTCGCCGAGAGCTTCGTGCCCCGACGAGCGACGCGACGAGCGTGTTTGCCTTTCATTCCGAGGGGAGATTAATATAAAAAAGTCGGCCGGTTCGAAAGTGATAATTCCTTTACGTAAGAGGCGGGTTACTTTGACGTTCGTAACGGCTCCGGCCGGCAATCGATGTGGGCAATTGCAGCTTCGCAATTTTGCAAAAGCTTCGGTTGCCGAGGTGTTTTAATCGATTCGCCGGCGATTACGTGTATGATTTTCATTAAACATTTGTCATTCGGTTGAATTGCAAGTATGCGACGATTGGAGCAATTGGAAAAATTCGTTTTATTGTCGGTCGTTAAATAATTTATTAAAATTCGCGAGTTTTAATTAGTCGATAAAAAATATTGCAGTACAGTAAATTAATAGAAATGCCGTAAAGACGTTTTTATTATCCTGTTTAACACAATTGATGGTAAGCCTTTTAAAGTGAAAATAATTTTATTGTTAAAGGTAAAATGTTCGTGTCGTTGATGACGTAACAATCGCATTATTTGTTCAACGCTAAGCATTATAAATATGTTACAAGCAACTGACGTAAATCGGTACACGTATACATGCCGTTAGCCTTAATCAATTTCCACGGATCTTTATATTTTCTTGCACAACGCGACGCGAACGCGACGCCACTCGATTCAATATTTTAACTCGGGTCGATTTTTTTTTCAAATAGCATTAATTAAACATAAATATTATATCTAAACCGCGCAAACCCGTATCCAAGTGTCAAGCAGGCTCGAGACGAAACGCATTAAATTAATTAATCGCGAGCAGGCAGAAAATGGGACGCAGCCGCCTCTCGCACTTCGCCGCGAAGGAAGGAAGAAAAATCGAGGCACGTAACCACAATGAAAAGCACTCGCTGCCACTGCCGCCTGGCGCGAACGATTCAATAAACATTTCCCCGCATTTTCCCGATAAAGCCTGGGAGAGCGTCTCGCGATCGCTGCGTGGAAACCTCGGTGAGCGGGGCTCGATTGCGCGACACCGAGCACATTTTAATGAAATTCCAGCGGGAGAAAGAGAGAGAGAGAGAGAGGATTCGAGCCTCCTAAGATATTCCACGAGCGCTTTTCTAGGCGACTCGGGCCGCATAACTAAGCGCCCCTCTCCTTCCGCGTCCTGCTTATGTACCGTTAAGCAGTTAACTCGCCGCCGGTAGCGGCTGAAGAAAAAAAAAAGTGTGGGTGCGGACGCTACTCTCTTCCTGCTCGCTCCGGCTCTGTTTTCGGGGGGGATGTCAAGGTCGAGAGGCAGGGAGGAGGTAATGCTGTTTTTGGTCTATTTTTTTTTTTATTTGCTGGCTAATCGGATGGACGCCGCTCGATTTGGGTCGTTAAACGACGCGAGCCGCGCGTCTTGGACGTGAGCGTTTAATGGGACACTGACGAATTGCTGGGTAATCTCGTGACAGCTGTTCTTTTTTTTTCTTTCTTTTTGATGGGCTACGTCGGTTTGTTAACAACGTTTCTGTAGAGGATCAGGTGGAGATTAAGAGAGAAATTCAGTTGAATATTTTTCAAATGCCATCGGGAGAATTTTCCGATGGAGGCACTTTTATAAACTGTTTTATGAAGTTGTATTTTTTTGTATTTTGTATTTTATTGTATGAAAAATTTATTTTCAAATTCCTTTTACAGTTAAAGCTGGAGTGGAAAATGGCGCTAGAAAAACGTCTGTAATGTTTTGTAAATCTTGACTATCTACGAGCCCGCATGAAACAACTAAAGTGTGTCATAAAACAATGTGACCATAGATAGAAAGAACAAACACTTTTTATCTTATGTACTGCGATAATGGCGCATACGTTTTCTTATTATTACCTCTTTGTTTACATCTTTATGTTCGGTTTAAATACCGATGCACACATTGACAAATAATATCGTTAATTTTTAAGAAATTATATGGGTATAAATCAATAAAGAAAACAATAGTGAATAAAATTTGTGCTAATTTTGAAAGAAACGTACATCGTAGATCATTTTAAGTGGTACTTGAATCGGATTGCATTGAGTTCTGAGTCAATGTTTATTCTTAAGACATTAATTGACTCAACGCTATCTTTGGCAGCAAAATTTTAAAGCCCCTTTATTTTTCAATTCTCGTAAAACTAAAATCACCCAAGGGATATATATAAGAACTCTCCCTCGTCAAAAATAAAAATGCAAAAAAACGACTCACCGAGGGCGTGGTGCACCTAGAATTGCTGTTCTGGTGCAACAAAGCGGCCTGTCTCGCCTGATTCTGGTGCTGTTGCTGCGCGGCGCGCTGAATCTCCCTCCTCGAGGGTGGCGGCGGCGGGGGCGGATGCGAGAGCGGCCTGCTTCCGGCCCCGCCGCTTCCGGTGCCGGCCGGGCCGGGACCTCTGTGGGTCACGGGGAACTGGCCCCAGGAGTGCCTCGAGCGGGGGTTGCTAACGTAAGCCCCGATAAACTGCGCCGATCCGTTCAGGTGTGTCGGCGCCATCACGGCCGTCTGCTGCGACTGTGCCCCGTTTCGCATCGCCTCTCCCTTGCCCCCTTCTCCTCGCGGAAAAAGCCTGCTGCCAAGCTCGCTCGATGATCGTCGTCTTCTCTCCGTCGGCGAGGATCACCTCTCGCACATTTTCGGCGGACTGACGCAACACACCGCTCCGCGCCGCGCGAGTTTCACTTTTTTTTTTTTTTTTTTTTTTTCACCGTCGGGCAACACAGCTACTACTGCTGCTGCTGCTGCTGTTACTGCTGCTGGCGCATTTTCCGCGTGAAAGCTGAAATTCATGGTTATGAAAGAGCTGCGGCTTACGATCTTTCGACGAGCGCGACGCCGATGAGAGGAGATTTTTTTTTTTTACATCCGAGAGAGCTGACTTGCGATAGAGAGAGAAGGCAAATCGGCTGCAGCGGGCTTTGGGTAAAATGAAAATAAAAAAGAAACTTTCGCCCGTTGCTGCGGGGGTAATTGCCAGGGTAGCTGAACAATGGCGGCTGACTTTTTTTTTTATCGGCTTTGGTCTAATTGAGGATTGTGAGTGATTTCTAATGAGGTCGTTCGATAAATCGCGGATGTAGAGAAATTGATTTTCTAAATTGAGGAGCGTAAAAAATGCTGTATCAAGTTTATTGGCGGAAAAGTATTAATTAAGGTTTCTACACTTATGTTTGATGGACACTGGTAGTATAATGGGAAATAAATGAGCTTCTCCGAAAAACAATCCATCAATTACCCATCAATCTCATTAGTGACACCACACCATTATTATATCGATATTTTTTATACAGACGAAAGTGGTCTTAATTTCGGTTTTTACAATTTTTTTTACTGTTTTATTAAGTCGCAACATATTCTCCTTTTCTGTAAAAACTTTATTTCTGCAATTTATCTTTGAAAGACAATACCTAGAAATTGAGCAGCAACCAACAATTAACAAAATTTCGCCTCATCAATACCCCTTTGTTCGTATTTTAACGTTCCCTCCGCCGAAAACAATCATTCCCCAAAAACAGATCGTCCGATAACGCAAAGCAATAAACCGCGCACTAGAAGCGCGTCAAAGCTCCCCCCCCCCACAGGTGCAGCACGCACGTCTAACTCGCGGCCTAACACCGCGGCGCCAATATATAAATCCTCCCGGCATTGTTATCTCCCCGCGGGCCTCGGCTCCGCGGAGCCTTATCCGTCGCGATCTCTCGCTCCCGACTTGCGGCTAATACCTTTTACAAGGCGCACTGCAGGCCGTCGCGCCGCGTTCGGAAAATTACTCGCGCGCCTTTATCATCGGCCGGGAATGTAATGCCCGCGATAAAACTCGTCAATTAACAGCCGAGCGCCGATAATAATTCGCCGGGAGAGGAAACAAGTCCGACTCCCACGCGGAGAGCAGCCAAGCTTCTTTATGCCGCGAGAGAGAGAGAGAGAGAGAGAGAAAGAGAGGAGAGCCCTCTGCCAGATAAGGAAACGCGTCGTAAAGCCAAGTTTTATAGGCGAAAAATCTTTTCTCTCCGTACGGCCAGACACTTTGTGTGTACACGCTTTTACGCGCGGGCCTGCCCTCGAGTTAAATCGACACTGACAATTTGCTCCCGCCGTAAAACCGTTTACCGGCCGTTTTTCGAGCCGTGGCAGCGGCGGCGGCGGCGGCAGCCGTGAGAGCGAAAAAATTCGGCCAAGTCGCCTCGCGGACGAAGAGCCCCGGCTGCCAAGAGCGCACTTTGCCAGTAGCTTTCAGCGCTGCGGGGATCGATTTTTACGGATCGCCTTGGGATTGGAGTGCCGCGAGAAGCAAGTTGGACGTTGAAAGGAGATTCGGAAGGAAGGAAAATGGCCGAGGTGTGATCGATTGATGCGTTTTTTTTTGGGGGGGGGGAAGGGATAAATTCGAGCTTGTCGGGGCTCTTTTTCGAACGGCGGTTTATGGACCGGTCTGTTTGGTAAATTGATTTTTGTAACGCGCAGATGGATAGTCTGCGGAAAACTGTTTCAAACAAAAAATGAAGCTTTTAGACTGAGCGAGAGGGAAATTTCACCAAAATAAACTGGATAGAAAAATAGTGTTTTTCCAATACTTTTTTTAAGCGTTTTGCTTCGCTTTTTTTTTTTAACAAATTATTGGCAAAATTCTATTGGACGGCCTTAAGAAGCGAGAAGAGCCTTAAAATGAATCATACATTTTTTTACTGTACTACAGCAATTTGAGTAGGAAAAAATGTTTCCTTATGATTTATTGCCGAGAGGGTCAATATTTTGAAGCAGCAAATCACGTGAAAATGATTTGTAGCAGACCGCGATACAGAGTATACAATTATTTATTTTCTGCTCCGTTTAACTCGCACTTTTTTGCTCCGAGATTTATTTTTTGCACAATTTTTTTTTAATCTCACAGCATTGAGACTCGTTAAAAATAAATTTCGTTCTTTAAAAGTACGATTATTCGTACGAAATTTACAGTGCGATTTTACGTGCGCGAATCGTGTCTATAGACAATATATCAAAAAACAGAAAACGCTCTTATATATAGGTCATTTCCTGGTCACTTTAACGATGCCAACCTCCGAAGGTTTATGATGGTTGTTACATTTTTAGTGCCATTCCCATTAATATTCTTTCCCGGTACAATGTGTTATTTCATGCAAATTGTTCTTCGCACGACTTTTATGTCAACTATTTTTTGAGAAGAATACTGTCTGGAACCATAAAGAAACGAAATAATGGGGTCCCCAAGGTTCGAAAGGAAAACTACAAGTCGAAAAGTTAAATATTCTATTACTCGAAACACTTGGTAGTAGAAACTTTTACGAATTTTTACTCAATTACAATATTAATACGCCGTTATAATGACGTGAAACTATATTGTTCATTCCCTTCTAGACATGCTCAAAGTAAAAAATACACACTTTTAAAAGTCTTAAAAACACATTTTCATCCGACTTTACAGCCGGCACAAACGGCCATCCTCGTGCGAAAAATCTCTCAAAAATAAATCAGCAAAAAATCCGAGCTCTTTGCCGGCGCTGCTCGAGATGCAAAATTATTCAAAGAAATCGATCGACGACTTCCTCAGAAGTGCACGCGTGTAAAATAAATCGAGCCCGGAGAGCCCCGCTAGCGCAGAAAAACTTCACCCGGTAATAGCGGCGGCGCAGTATAACCTCCGTCGCAGCACTCGGAAAAAGCGAACAGAGAACAGACACGACGAGCCAAGAAGAAGAAGAAGAAGAAGAAGAGAATCGCCGTACAGATAAAGAAGGCGAGAGCAAGCAGAGGGACGAAGCCGGGAGGTAGAGAAAAGTTGGCACCTCCGGCCGGGGGTAATAAGGGCCGCTCGTGCCTTTGCACCCCGGCGGCGGAGGCGGTGGGTGAAGAAAAAAAAAATTTATTCCGGCCCCTATTCGCGCCTCGCCTACTTCCGCGCTTTTTTCAGAAGCAACTTTCGGCGCGCGAGGCACTTCATTAAACGCCGACGCCCGGCCCCGCTTATGAGGCCACTGCGGAAACTGGCTTGCACTGTATAAACAAGCCGCACAATTATAAACTTTTTTTTTTCGCGCACGCTTCCGCGTGTCGTTGACTCGCCTCGGCTCTCTTTTTTTTTTTTGATCCCCCTCCTTTTATCGGGTTCGGTTTAATTGATTCGCTGTTTTTGCCTCGCGCGCTTTTATTCGAATAAAAATCTTTTGGTAAGGTAAACGAAAAAGTCCTTCGGTGCACTTTGTGCTTTTTAACTGCCGGCGGCATAAATTTTTCTTTGCGATTCATTTGCATGTAAATTCGTTTCGCAGACAATTGCGGGTCGGTAAATTTAAACTCGCCGACGTTTTGAAATTTAATTTGACTGATTTAATTTAACCGGAAAATACATTAATAGATTTTTCGAAAAAAAAAAGGTGACGCCAGCGGTGATATTTTACCGAGAAAAGCCATTATGTCATTTATGTTTATTTTATTTGCAGACCAGAGGTGAATCAATCGACGAATTTCAATAATTAATCGTACTTCTCGAACTATCGAGAAAACTTGGGAATTCTCGTACGAAATAATGCACAAACTCCGGATTCGTACATTTCGGCCTGTAAATAATTTACCGACTCGTAAAGACGAAACTATTTCGTTTGTTAAAAATCCGACGCCCAAGATTTATCGTCGAATCTTCTTAAAAATAGAAAATCCAGTTAACGATTGACGCGAAAAATAATGAACCTTCTCCATCGGCGAGAGCTGCGCACGAGCGAAAAAAACAAAAAATCGTTAAACAAAAGCGTAATTGCACGTCAAAATCTAATTAAGCAAGGATCACGAATCTCGGAAATTCCATCACCGCGGCGAGTAACAACGGCCAGAAGCAGGCAGGCGCAGCAACGTTAGACAAATACTCGCCGGAGCGAGATCCTCCGCGCTCCGCGGCAAAATAGAAAGTAAACAGAGCAGAGAGCCGGAGAGGTGAGTCGCGTCGCGCGCGAAAAAACCGCGCGCTTATAGGAGAGGCTAAAGGCCGGCAGCTGGATTTTTTTGCATTCCTGCTCGCGCGCGCGCACACGTATAAAGAGACATTCCCGTCGGTTCCCAAGCGTCGCGATGAAAGTGCGTCGGCGAATAGTTTCGTCTAAAAGAGTTCAAGGCCGCCGCTAAGACAGCGCTGCTCTCCCACCTCTCGCAAATTCATTAACGCGACTCTCGTTTTCGGGCTGCCGTACGCGCAGACTGCACGTACGCATACGCACGCTTGCGAAACGACGTCGAAATTCCGTAATGCGAGGACGAGGTGAAAACGTGGGAAGGGGGAGGGGGGGGGGGCGCAACAAAGGAAGGATAGATTACGTCGGAGCTATTAGGTTTATCTGCGTTCGCGCGGCTGCTGCCTTCTGCCTCCTTCTCGCGGCTGAGAACGAAAAATCTGCCGGCGAGGTTTTTCGAGTGGGAACGTTTTTTCTTGTTTTTTTTTCGAAAATGCGCGCCGCTTTCGAAAGAATTCGAAGGGGGGCAAGTTTTCCGGTTCGTACGACTCGTTAGGCGGAATTTATCGCCGGGTTAAAATACCGGAAAAATGTGGGTCATTTCGCAGCGGCGGGCCACTTTAATCGAGCCAACTTGTTTAATTATTAATTTGAAGCTTATAAACTCTCGCGGCCGATCGAGTTTTCACGAAAATTTCGTTAACCACTTCAAGCTGATTCTATAAATTTTCGCAACTACGTCGCGCGCGGTATTGGTAAAACCTCCCGTAAACAACCGAAACACTTACGTTCTCGAGCTCCGAACCGCCGAAAAGCGGCCGAAACGATCGAAATATTCTTTATTCGGCGAAAAGCGCACGCAATAATTCGTTGGGCGCTCGTAAAAAAAAAAAAATAGAATAAAGCCCCCGCCGACTCGCCGTTTTACGGTTCGAATTACCATTTACGATTCGTCGTTGCAGCGCGCGCGCGAATTTGCACGAGTGCCACTTAGCGTCACCGTTAGCGCGCGCGCTCGAAATTCGCGGGCTGGAAGGGAAAAAAAAGGAAGCTCGAGAGAGAGAGAGAGAGAGAGAGAGCAAACACGGCCTTTTGAAAAGAGCACGTGCCGGCGGTGAACTGCAGCGGCGGCGGCAGCAGTTCTTTGTGCGCATGCGCGCGGGCCGCATTATCCTTTTTCTCCGAATGCAAATGCAAGAGAGAGAGAGAGACCCCGTCGAACAAAGAGCCGTGCAGCGCGCTGGAAGCGATCGGCGATTGTTAATCGAGCCGCGTAGGCGGATATATCGAAAGACACGCGCCTTTATTAGGCTGCGCGCGCAGCGGGGAGAGAGAGAGAGCCTTTTCCAAGCCCGAGAGCTTCGGAAAGCTAATCAACGTCGGCGCGCGCGCTCGATTATTAGAGCTGAATGGGCTGTGAAATATATTGGCTCTCCGCTGGCCGAGCGACCGACGGGATCTATCGTGTGCCCGAGACAAGCGCTTTTTGCCCCGATAACCTCTTCGCGCCGGGAATTTTAATGGGAGTTGGGCGACGATTTAAATCGCCGCGAAAATTTTGCAGGAGCGTTTTGTCATTGAAGGAGGCCGATGGAATGTTGGCCGGATCCTGTTACGATTGGCCAACGATTCCTTTCGAGCGGCCCGCCGGAGGAGTACCGTTACGGCGACCGAATATAATGCTTTTAATGAAGTTTCATTCAAGTTTTCGGACGAGTTTCAAGTCTGTTTCGTATACCTTACCGATGGTAATTGTTTTTAAAATAACCGAGCGGCTGTTTATTATACGTGTCGTTCCCACAACTGAACGACACTTCAATGCATTTTTCTTTTAAAAAAAAGGTTATTTCTTTGCGAAATTGAACGATTGCCGATACATTATTTAATCATTTATTACCCGACGTTTTGTTGGCAGGGGGATTTTATTTCGTAACGCGAAACGATCAGTCTTTATACCCGAAGATAAAATAGATAGAATCTTGAAGAAATCTCTTATTTTTTTCTAATTAAATCCGTATATAAAGTTTAGCTTTCAAATTCGAACCTACGAGCAGAGTCTCACGTGTTCGGGTCACGGATCGGTCGCGACTTCGGGTCGTTTAATACTCTAAACAAACACGGGTTTTTCTTAGAGCTGATCGAACGTGACTTCCTTCACATATTTGATAACAGACCCGAACATTCGAAATTCTCCATAGTCGAAATACAAGAGCTGCCGCGGTGCAGTGCCCCTCTCGAAATAAAAAACTATCGTTTAGCCCAGAGTGCTGGCGAGCGACACCATCGCAATCATAAACCGCGCGCGAAACGGGAACGTATAAACACGAAACACATCGGCCGACGCTCGCCTCGGCGGCCGATAACGGAATCGCTCGTGCTCTCACGATTTCCTCCTAACGGCGATCCCCCCCGGGGTGAAAGTGCGCAAAAAGCCCGGCCTTGATTAATCGATGCGCGAGCGGCCCCCCCGCCAAAAAAAGGCAAACTGTCGCACGCGCGCGGCAGAGGCGGAGAGAGAAGAAAGCCGCGCGCGAGGAGTTTTCCCCGCGCGTGGAAAAGCCGCGCGCGACAATTAGGCGAAGCAGCCGGCTCGTTAAGCGCGACAATGGCCGCCTCAGGAAAAATGGATATCCTACTCATTGTCGTCGTCGCATTCCGCTCGCGGCCCGAGCGATACGAAAGCCGCGAGCGAATTTTGCGCGTTTTTGCGTCGGTGCGCGCGTTTCTTTTCCGTGCGAAAAAGCACAGCGGTTTCCGCCGCCGCGGGAGATCGCGACAAAAAGAGCGGGACGCGGGACTTTATCGGACGCGCAAAAAAGGAAGCGAGGCTCGTTTCTTACGCGTTCTCGAAGGCGGCGGATCGAATTATCGGGAAGGTTTTAAGTTTGCCTTTGGCTTTTTGCCGGATGTGTCTACGTGGGAAATTGAATGCTTTTTTTTTTTTTTTTTTTTTTTTTCTGGGTGTATAGGTTTATTACGCGAGTTAACGCGATTATGATTAATCGCCGCGGTGGAAGTTTTGTTTATTGAAAGTTTATTGTGTCGGATTTAAACAATGGAATTACGCGCAAATACGAAAGTTTTGTCGAGGTTTCTACATGTAATTGCGACGATTCAAACGAGAATTGTTACAATTACTATATAATGTCCGCGTAGTCCGCTTAGTGTGGCATTTTTACTTACGAGAAAAAGGAAATTTGTATAGATAATATAAATTAATCAAATAAAATGAATGAAATCGTTTTTAAAATATTCCAAATAGTTTGAACGCGTTTCAAGGATCTCGCTTTAATGCTTTTCAATAAACTTTTCAATCCGATACATATTTAATACTCGATATAAAAGTATAGAATTTCAATAACGCCATGTTTTACGATCTCGGCCCATTTTACGGTAATATGAAAATTTTATTAAAAAAACTCCAGCCGACTTTCAAATCCTCCCGGGCAACTGCAAACGTAAAAGCAATTTTTTCCAGCGATTTTCGCCCTACTTTTTCTCCCCCGCGAACGTCCGACGCCGGAGAAAACCAGACGTCCTTAACAACCCGAAAAAGCGTTCGTATCTCCGCGGCGCGCACAAAAGCAGCCTTGAACCTGAAAAAGGCGCTCGAATCCTCGCCGCAGCGCTTATAAAAGTCGTGCGCGCGCTCGTATACTCGCGCGAGGCGAGTAAAAAACACTCCGAATTTACGGCTCGCGCTTCGAAAAACAAGGCACGCGCGTCGCGTTCGCGCTGACACCTGCGCCTGCGCACGGGAAAATTGGAGCCCCGCCAGCTGTCGCCGATTCTCGCTCGGGGAGCTGCGCTCTCGAATATCGAGAAAACAAAGCCACGATTTCCAGAGGATCGGCCGTCTCGTAAATCAGCTCTCCGAGCGAGAGGATTTTTTCTCTCTCTCTCTCTCTTCGCGGATCCGCGAACGAGCGTCTAATTTATGTAACGCCGCGCGGCGTTTCTTTCTCTCGGCGGCGGGTTCGGTGAAAGTGACTCGGCTCGAAATCCGCGTGCAGTCGCGAGATGCGCGCGGAGTAGCGGCCGCAGCATTTTTTTTTTTTAAAGCGGTGCCGTTCAGAGGAGAGTCGTACACGCGAAATTCAATTATTCCGTAATGAGCGGGGCGAATACGGCCGGTAATTTCGTTTTGCCCGCTCGGATAAAGCGCGGACGACTTTCACTGCGCCGAGCGACGCGTCGCACTTGATAAATTTACCGTAAAATCATTTCATTGGCTCGATCTAAGCTAAAGGCCGGACTTTTTTTCAAACCGCTCGAGATCGAACTCTCTCGCGCGGCGTGTATCTGCCCGAAGTATCTCCGCGAGCGAGCGAGGTGCGCGCGCGCGCGATTTAAATGCAAATCAGTCGCATTCCTCGAGGAGTTTATAAAGCAAACAGTGTCGAAAAATTTGACGCGCCCGATATCTCCGCGGTCGCTCGGCGCCGATTTCACCGGCTGTAAAAACAAGACTCGGTCGAAAATATTATCAGGCGCGACCTGGATTTTCCTAAGCCGATACTTTTTTTTTTTTTTTTTTTTTTTTCTTATCCCGGGCGAACGCGCGTTTCGTTCGTGAAAGTGGCTAATTCTCCCGCAGCTCGGTCGCGGCGCAGTTAAATCGAGCGGCGAAAACAAACCGAACGACGCGCGAAAAAAAACGATATTCTCCCGCTCGCTCGAAAAGAAAGTCCGCTTTTCCGGCGCGAGCGCGCGGAAAAAGGAAGATGCGGAACAAAAAAAAAAGAGCGGAGCCGAGAGCGAGGAGGAAGCCGGTCGAGGTCGTAAAAAGAGGAAATTCGGCGTCGTTCCTTCGAGGTGTGTCGGGTAAACTGCCGCGCCGAGTGTGTTTGTTCTGGCACTCGATATTTTGTTTTGACTATCGAACTCGATTGGCGAAGCGAAGTTTTGCGGGATTTTTTTTTTTTTTTTTTTTCGTTGGTTCGAGAGTAAATATTGACCGACGCTCTTTGAAGCCAGTCGTAAATTGTTTGATTATAATGACGGAATACTGTGAGGTTGATTTTGTTTGAACAACTGGTTGAATTAAACTTACTGCAAACTCGGACCGTTCCCGTAAAACGCTGGTTAAGCAACCTTCTTAAAAATCTCAGAAAACCTGCTGCAAACGGTACAAAACCCTCCCGAATCGATCGATTTCTATTTCTGGTGTGTAAGTATAATAGTGTCCGAGTGAAAATCGAGCACACGCTGCACGCGAGAGAGAGAGACGATCGCCTGGTGCACCAGCGCCTCCAACATCGTAAGATGATTACCGAGCGCAGAGCCGCGGATCGGCTTCTCCTCGTATCTCCTTTGGCGCTCGTCGTGCGTGCGAGGCTAACCGGCCGCTTTATGCTCTACATAATCTGCCGGCAGCGCGCGAGAGAGAGAGAGAGAGAGAGGGAGGCCTACCGTGCCCGAAAACACACTAGCTTACTTTTTACCGAGCTCTCTTTTGTCTAGCCCGTTTTCGAGGCGGCCTTTTTCGAGAGCCTTTCAACGGGAGGCATTGTCGGCGACCGCTGGGAACACGCTTGTTTTCACGATTGGGTTATATAAAGCTGCTGTAAGATTTAATTGCCGGGAGGGGGGGCCCCTCTTCGCCCGAGGTTTTCGACTCGATTTTGGCGACTCGAGCGTTCAACGAAGTTGATTCCGTTCGATCGGAGGCAGTTCTACTTTCTAATTATCGGAAAAATTGAACTCGAAGTGCAACTTCGAAAGTCGTTTGGTGTTTTACGACAGTTGCCCGACGCGGACGTTCTCTTTTTGCTTTGAATATTTAGATCGAAACTGCGCTCAAAAGCCGCGGAGAAGTACATTAATTTACCAATAAATATCGGCGCGACGGTCGCCGTGAAATTCCATTGAAATTTAGCTCGAGAGTACCGTAATCCGGGTGTCCTCCTCGTTCCGAGTCGAGCTTTACCCGAGTCGATAAAATTTTTAATGACGGAGGAATGATGTCAGGAGTAAACAAAGTCTCCAAGTTATAAACTAGCGAAAGATGCACGTCAACGTGCAGACCAAAGTCGTAAACTCCGGCCCGAACATATTTATGGGGCAAAAGAAGTCTTTTACTTAGCTGTGCATGTTGATTTTACGTCGCGCCTCGCGGCCTTTCGAAATGTATAAAAGGCGACTAATTTCAAAACGTACCGGCTCGGAGGTGTAATGAAAAAGCTAATTATGCGGAGTAATCTGCGTTACACATAATATTTTGTATCATTAAAGTCTGTCGCAACGCGCCGCGCGCTCATTAAAGTGTTTTGCAATTCCAGAAAAAGCTCGAAAAATATTTTGATAATCGCATAAATAACGAGAGGGGACAGGCGATAACGCCATTGCAAAAATTTAGCTTTGCGCGTCTAGGGGAAAGTATGCTTGTCGAAATGTCGAATATGCTCGAGCTCGAAGAATTCCGTTTTCGAGGCACCCAGCTTTAAATCGACTTGTGCTCTAGAAATTAGAATCTTTAATTTTATTTCGCGGTGAATAATAAGAGGCTGCCTCCTGAAGCATGCAAGTCACTGTTTAAATTTTCACTTAGAAAGCATTATACTTTCCTCAATCTAGCAATATGAGCGTTAGAACTTAATCGCCAAGGAAGCCAAAGTTTCTAAGAAAAATAGGCTGCGGGACAGGAAAAACTTAATACGCAGCTACCGCGGAACATTATCTTGTCATTTCGCGATCTGATTTCCCCTCGTCCGCGCGTTAATTTCATTTTGTTCGCCTCGAGAAAACTTCGTCCACCCCGGTAATGATCGGCTGCTCACTAAAAATCGCGACATTAATCGCCTACCCGAGCAATCGGACCAATTTTCCAAACGTCTTTCCTCTCGAGCGACACATTTTTCTTCAGCCGCGATTTCACAATCCCCCGGCGGCATTTCGATTTTGCGCAATCTTACAACCGCGCAGAGAAAAAAAAAATAACAGCCAAAGCGATGCACTTCCTCCATTCATCGCGCGGCGGCAGGCGCACAATCGAGCCGCCGCGGAAAATGAATTTTTCTCGTTCCCTCGCATAATGGCTCCCGTAAAATACTCGTCGGCCGCCTTGCTCAATTACGTAAAGCCCGCTACTCGCTCCACTACCATAAATTCTCCATCGCATCCTCCTCCCGCGTTCTGCCCCTCGCGTCGGCGTCGGCGTCGCCTCCTCCTAAAATCTTACGTTATACGCACTTTGCTCCAAGACCTCCAGCCGCCTCGGCTGCGCGCACACAACTCGTTTTGAAGCACACAGCTGTAAAGTTGGAAAAAAAAACGAGAGAGAAGAAAAAATCAAGGAACGGGAGAAACTTGAGGCTCACTACTCCGGACGCACTGGCACTCTCCGGTGGTCACGCACTCGCGGCGGGACGCAAACTGACACGCGGCTGTGGGCACGGCGAGCAGCGAGGCGCGCGAAGAAAGGCGCGGGAGTTGCGGAGAGAGAGAGAGAGAGAGAGAGCCGCGCGACGTCATCGTACCCACACCTGGGCCCGGGGAGTGGGGGAGAACGGAGAACGTCTGTCTTTTTGTGAGCGAGCCGATGATCGCCTGGCGAGGATCCTTGCTCTCTCTCTCTCTCGCGCGCAAGAGAGAGAGAGAGAGCTCCGTATATACGCTTCTTCTTGTCTCGAGGCTCGCTTTTTTCCTGACCAGAGAGAGAGAGAGGGGGGAGGGAGACTTGGTATTCTGGAGCCGAGCGGCCGATACGCCGGTTTTCGTTTTTCCTCCATGCTACCGCACCGAGCGCCGAGCTGTTTTATGCCGCGGGGTTCGCGCTCTCCGGCTGCCGTGGATTTCAGGAGGGACTGACAATGCATTTTGAGCCCGCGTTGTACTCTTCTGGGTTTTGGGAGGAAATTCGGCTTTTGGGCTCGTTAATCGGAGTTTTTTTTTTTAAGTAGCGCGATAACGAGAGATATCTGTATTTGCTAAAGCGTTCGACCTATAAACACTCGTGGATTGCTTGAGCTGCAGTTCCCTTGATTAAGTGCATAAATGCCTGCAGTTTTCTCTTCTTCATCTAAGGATGTTTCTAATTAATGTAATAAATTAAATAAGAGAGTCAAATACCACGGTTCCCATATGCACATCCTCTTTTTAATTTACTACAATTTACGCAAGCGTTCATGCTCTAAATCCATTTTCAACTTGCGCTTCTGCCTCGCTCGTCGAAACAAATGTTTTCCAATACTCTTGCAGCAACTTTTCCAAAACGCGCACCGCGCGCTCCTCAAATCGATCGTTGCCAATTTTCTTCCAGAAAAAGCCCGGAACGAGCCTCCGGATCCCAAAACTTTCCACCGCTTCTACGCAGCATCAGATAAAGGCGTCAGCGAGCAGCCGGCAAAGAAGCAAAGCGGCGCGGTATTTAGAAGCTCAGCTCGCTCTCCTCTCTCCTCGCCGTCATCCCGAGCCGCGCAGCTTTATTTACAAGATAGCAGGGCTTATCGGGCAGTAGAAACCTCGCGCGAAGGCATTCCGGCGAGGTCGTCGAACACGCCCGGCTTTTTTACGCCTCGATACCGAGCGAAAAGAAAGGAAGAAAAAAATTAATAGGCTGTGCAAAAGGAGCGGAGAGCTGCACCGGCCAAAGCGAGAGAGAGAGAGAGAGAGAGAGAGAGAGAAAGAGAGAGAGACGCTCCCTGAAAACCGGAAGTGTCGGGCATTGTCGATGCGCCATTGTTTCCGCGTACACACCGTAGAGCGACGCCGTCCACGGCCGAATAGCGTTCAGGGACAGAGACCGATGCCTAAACGCCGAGTTGTTTGCTGGCCTGTAATAGATGACGGTGTTACTGTCGCTGCTGCTACTGGTGTATAGGCAAGATGCAGGATGCACTAAATCCGCGAGCGGCAGAGTCAATATTTTAACGCGAGAGAGAGAGACAGAGAGAGAGAGCGAGCTCACTTTTGTTTCGCAGGGTTTTACGGGTTTTATGAAGCTCGTCTTTTTTGCTTTTAGCATATCGAGTGATTCGTAAAGAAGCTTGGTTTTATCGGAATAATGGGAGTCCGCATTGATATCTTATTTGTAAAAGTCGTTGCGTCAGCTATTTCCAATATTACATTGTCAACTGCAAGCGGTAAGAGCAGCTGCAATGGATATTAAAAAATTAAAGTGTTGAGAATCTGAAATTCAGACTTTTTCTTTTTCATATCGTTCCCCTCGCAGATAGCGTCAATCGCAAACATAAATAGTAGAAAATGCGGTTTCCTTGCGGCTGATATTGACGTCTTGACGTATATTGAATATTTCAATTCAAAACCTTTAAAAATAGAGCGAACCAAATAAACAAGCTGCCTTCGAGTGATTACCCCAAAAAACTGTATCCTCCTTTAATTTTTAATGCCGTTAAATTTGCATCGTCCAATTAATACGCTGATCACTAAATAATTCATCGAGACCTCCAGCCAAATCTTCCTTCCAATCTCCAATGCCGACCAGAAAAAAAACCATAGCAACGCCCAATATCCGCAGATATCGCAAAAACTTAGCGCACTTGGCCCCGCCGGCAGTTCCTGCGCGTAGAACCAGCAGGCGTCCATTACAGTATCCCATAGCCGGCGATTACGTTCGATCTATCAAAATCCGGCGGCGCTCGGCGCGTTTTATCGCCGCGCCGATGTACCGCTACTCGCTCGTCCTCTATTCCCGCGCGCCTTCCGTAATATTCTATCTCTCTCTCTCTCTCTCTCCCTCTCTCTCAAAAAGAAAAAGCTCAAGCACGCGCGATTCCTGCAGCTCGGTCACGGTGTAAATAGGCAAAAAGGAACTTCCGCCGCGGTCAATGGCTGCTGCTGCTGCCGCCGCTGCTGCTGCACCAGGTGTCGTCCGCCGGACGCGCTTACGCTAATGCCAAGCTGCAGGCTGGATCGAGCGGAAAGTATCGATTGCGAGATTGACGGGGCTGTAACGGCGAGTGCATCGCGCCGCCGACGAGTGAAACCAGGAGAGAGAGGGAGAGAGCCAGGTGGGTTTAACTTGTTGGCTGATTTATCTGTCGCCGCTTGCTCTCTCGCGAGGGATGCGAATTTTGCTCTGCTTCTAATTGAATAGCTCCAATTTATTCTCCGTTTTTTTTTTGGACTTGTACAGAGAATTGGGCTTTTTTGTATACTAAATTTTAGCGGGAGGTTGACAGTTTTTGTTTTGGAATCGTTGCCGTGCTTAATGCGCGAGGCGATTAAGCAACTAAAAATATATCTTATTATGCGATCGCAATCATCAATTCTTGCCGCGTCGCCTGTAGTTTTAATTCAATTAAAAACTATTTAATATTCTAGATTCATTAATTAAATAAAAGCAACAAACACGGCGCCGTCCAATTATAATCTCGTTTACATCGTGCCTTTAAAAATCCATTTAAAACAAAACCCAGCCCATTAAATCACACTTTCTCAACCTCTTGCCTCAAATCCGTACTCAATTAAACTCAGATTAAACGTGTATATATATGTATTTCGCTGCGGCGCGGCGCGCTGCACTAAAATTTCTATCTCTCGCTCTGGCAGCGTCAATTTCAAACGACCACCTTTCGCGAGAGGGAGAGAGAGCGAGAGCTGCATGCATGCATGCATGCATCGCCTCCCGAATTCCTCGTCGCCATCCTCGCCGACGACGACTACGATTACCCGTGATTAGCTAAGGTAAAATCGGCGAGGAAAGCACACCGCCAAGCCAGAGCTCTCGTTGCACAAGCGCGCGCGCACAGCTCGCGGAGCTCTCGGCGTCTCGCGCGCTATAATATGGTAAAGTGAAAGGCGACGACGAGCATGCGCGGCCTCGGCGGCGGCGCGCGGCAACAACGGAGTTTTAGCGCTGGCGCAGCGTGTAATCCACTTACGGAAGAGAGAGAGAGAGACGGAGACCGAGACTTTTGACGGGCGTTTTCGCGGCGGCGGCAGCCAGGCTCGGAAAATGATCGAGTCGGTTTCGGCTGCGGGGGGACCTGGGATTTCGTGAACGGCTCTCCGTGGGACGTAATTATACGCCGGGCTGACGCGGCCGTGTATACGTGTGTACCCTGATTTCGCAAACTTTCCGCGGAGTAGACGAATCGAGAGAGAGAGAGCGGAAATGGGGAATGGTTATGAATGTAGAGCTTGGGATTGCGAGGCTATTTTTCCGGCGATTAGGCGCGGGTGACAGGATATATATCTTCTGGCGGTACATGTCGAGTCATCGTAAGATCGGATATGCTAAGTGGCGGGGAGTGATAAATATTTATTTCGACTGGAATATGACTGATGAAATGAGTTATTTATTGCCTTGTCGAAGCTGGGATGGGGAATTAACAATTTTGAATTGAATTATAATTTGTGTACAAGGGTAATGAGATATCTATTTACAATTCAGAGTATGATGATGACTATTATGCTGATTTATTCGGTCTCGGGGGATCATCATAATGAAATTGAAATAGTAAATCTCAAAATTAGTTCAATGTTTCTGCCAGAAGATACTCAAACAGAATCAATAACTAACTCGAAAATTCGTTCGAAACTAGTAGCTTCGGCTGAGAATCGCATCAGCGATTGCAGAGCAAATTGTATATTTGACGTCGATAAGTTTGCTTCTCCCGCCGGTAGTTGAATCAGTTCATTTGGAGTTTGATGATTAGTTATCGAATTTTTGAAATATACAGAGTCGGGCAAACGTTGAAATTTCATTTGAGCACAAGATAAACATGGACGAAAGCGCGCGGCACCCTTTGTCCTATAAAAACGTTGACATTACAAACGTAATTGCCGTCAATTTGAAAAACGGTACGTGACTCGAACGTCTTCTTCAATTAGTTAAGGTCTTGAAAATCTGCTTTTTGCGCGCGGACAAAAACACAGTTCTCCGTTCGCGAGTGGTGCTTGTATACGTCGAGTAGGTTACAAAAAATGATATTGTTTTTGGTCACGTACCATAAGCTTGCTAAATGATGAGTCAGACATTTATGAAACTTGCTTCGCAGCGGCGAGTATGTGTACCTGGTGGATTTGTACTTTCAATTCCTACGGCTTTGTGACTCATGCATTGTCCATAAAGGAATACCTCCTCAAAATTTTTTCAGACTAATCTCCGCGAGTCCGAGGCTTATATATATATCAATGAGAAATGAGTAGTCCCGCAAGAACTCACCTTACTACAACAGTCTGGATACCGTTCGGCGCGATAATATACAATAAATGTGACATTGTTGAAACTACGCGAATACAATCGGCAGAACGTGACCAACTCAATTAAAATCAGAAGTGATGTTTCTTTTACATTATACGCAATTGCCGTCAACGTCTAGATTTGCTTTCAATCAATTTTCACCATCTCGAGGTTAACAGTTTACCCTCCGATGCAGATGCGTCATATCGCGTAAACAACCTCCCGAGGCTCTTGCGCTCAAAGAAGCCGTCACCAGCGTCTTCACAAAGGAGCAGTCCGCGGGAACAAAGAAAAATCATCGACTTTGACGGCGGCAGGCTCGGGAGTGCGCGCGATTAATAATTCAGCGGGCCTCTGATCCCGGTGTGTATGTGTGTGTGTGTGTGTCTGGCCTCTCGAAGCGACGCGCGGCGTCCGAGGAAAAGGGACCGCGGAAAAGCCCACGGGAGTCTGCGGAGAGAGCGGAGCTTCCCGAAAGAAAAGCCGGGGCTTTATAAATAAGAGATACCGCGGGCCCGTGTCCGATCGTTAGTAAATACTTGATCGCATCGGGACGAGCGGCGGAATAGCAATGGGCTCCGTTGTCGATTTTGGCGGGGTTGCCGTGTACATATACCCTTAACGCGCGCTTTCGCCTTTCTTTACGGGCCGAGCTTCTTTCGCGGCGGCGCGCATGTAAAGAGCCTAATTGAGGGAGGCGCGCGCTCCTTGGACGCGCTGGGAGATTTATTCCGACTTTTGGAGATTGCGTTTAAACATTTAGCGGTGTATGCGGTTTATTATAAGGGTGGGCTTGAGAAGCAGGAGGTCGGGTCGGTTAAAAGGTGAGCGCGCGCTCGGGCTTTTTAATATTTTAGAGCTTCTTTTGACGGAATTTTAACGTAATCGAGAGATCAAGCTGATGCTGAGTGGCGTTCATTGGTGTAGGGAGAAGAGGGGGAGTTTTGATGGCTCGCCTGATCCTGGCGATTTCGTGTACAGTTGGGCGTTTTACAAATTAATCCTGGAGGATTACGCGGGACTTTTCCGAAAGTGAGGCGGCATTGAAATTTCGCGAAACAATAGTTGGTGATTTTCAGTGATAGAGATGAACGATCGGGTGGATTTTACGGGGGAATGAAACTTTGAAAAATGAAAGTCACTGAAAATTTTTGAACTGCCGAGTAAAGCTTTCGCCAAAATTCAAAACTAGTTTTATAAAAATTTCATTTCGTCTTCTCCGCGTCTGGGGATATTTCCTCTCAACAATTCATTTCTTTACTCTGCATCAGTTTGCGCAAAATTGAACAGAAACATTGACGTGTCCTCTTAAAAATATTTCCGCAGCCAATATCTGCAAAGTAAATCGTTTTTATAACCTCCGACCCGTTCTATATATCGGTGCGTCTTTTTTCTCGCCCCTTACTTTTTTTCAGCGCAGCTTCACAGGGCTAAGAAAAAGTATAAGAGACGGGTCGGCGCAGAAAATATTGGCCGCGCCGAGGAAAAGAGAGAGAGAGACAGAGTCGGGGGTCAAAAAAGAAAAAAAAGGGGGGAGGATCCGAATAAAAGGCCCGAGTCCGTGTGCGCGAAGTTGCACGCGCCGAGCGCATACCAATTTTTTAAAAGCGCCCGACGCAAGGAATTTTCATGCCGACGTACGCGAAATTCTTTTCAGAGGCGTCGAGGCGTAGGGAGGCCTTCCGCCATCGACGGAAATCCTCGCTTCTACTCTCCTCCGCGGCTCTCGGCGTGCAACTCAATGCCGCCGGGCTGTTACAATTCCTGGACGTTTAAACGGAGAGTCGAGAGAGAGAGAGAGATGTGCCCGTCCTTTCTTTTATTGCAGCTTCAGTTCGTAAGTAGGTGATGTTTATGTTTGGCTGGATTTCAATATGGACTTTCTAGTTCCGAGGAGCTGCGTCCGGTAAAAAAAAAAAAAAACTCGGCTGCATTTATGCAATTAATGGAGGAATCGCTTTCAGATTTTAGTAATACTTGGGGCTCTAAATTTTAATGAGCGTAATTTACGGTTTACGCGGGGTAAAGTAGGTCTTCGTGGATTTAAGTCCCCATAAATAAGCGCAAGATTAATTGCTTTTGAACTTACGTGGCGAAGGAGAATCTAGTGAAGTAATAATTTCTGTAACTCACCTGCAACATAAGGAAGATTTATAATTAGATAATTATGCTAAATAATGATTAGATAAATAGCTTGTATACGTCATTAATTCGAACGAATGACAATTTATGATGGATATTGGTATAAAATAATTTTTCAAATTCAGTAAATTCTATGATTTACTCTGGATTTTACAATTTTACAATGTATTTAAAATTCATGAATTGATAACCTTAATAACGGATTCATCAAATTGGAATTAGCGATCCAAGTAACTTACAATTAACTAATTGCTCTAATCAACAGACTAGGAAGAATTTTCCATAATTTCTTACAGCTAAACCGAATTATCCCACAACTCGCCTAAACGTTCATCAATTAAACGCAATAACATTCCGGTTACTCGCGTTAACAAACATCATTCCAAGCCTGCAGCGAGCGGCCCATCATCCGCTCCGAGCACAAAGAAGAAAATCGTCCTTCGCGCCGAAATGATACGTTGGCTGGATCATTGCGAAATTACTCTGTTTCATCAAAGTCATAACGCGCAATCCCGCGGCTCGTCGTCGCTCTCGTCGCACACTGACGTGTCTCCCGTCAATTGCGCGCGCAAAAATTTCAAACGCACAACCCACACCGCGGTGACTCAAGAGCGCCGCGCGCTTCGCACGTCCGTTTTTCCTGAAAGCGCGAGTCGCTCACACGGAGTAACGGCGAAGGACGAGAGTGACTCGCTTCGAGGGGAAAATTCGGCTTCGAGCAAGTCCGGTTAATTTGCGTGATGAACTTTATATCGCGGCGTTTAAAAATAAGATCCGACGCGAGCCAAGCTTTTGCGTAAAGTTTGCACGCTTTGTGTTTTTCTTGGGACGCCGCTGCCGCATCTGATGTAGCGTCCGTCAGTCTCGAGACTTTGAACGCTAAGTCATAACATAACAGATGCGGCGAAGGTCTGCTTGAATTTTCATACGCGCTTTTCATTTTTTTTTCTTTCTCAGCTTCGCTGCTCGTTAGATCACTGCTAATTCGATTCGCGAAGATGTTTCTAATTATAAGCTGTTCGTTTTTTAATACGTTGGATATATACTTTTTATCTGCCATACAAATTCATTGTTTATAAGATAATTCAACTGGGTTAATCAAAGTGGGTCAAGTCAACCTTCGAGGAACGGTTCATTTCAATTTTGTTGAAAACTAACGGCTGAAAAATAATAATACTCTACGTCTAAATGTAAATATTTCAGATAGAATCTCGCGAGCTAAATTAACGAAAAAAAAAGCTCTTTTGAAAAACAAGTTATACAAGACAATCCTTGCATTCTTCCAACAATATTTTCCCGGTATGCAAAGCTAATGCCAACTTAACAAACGGCGTCGCTCAATTTCCCCAAGCCAGATTCGCGCTCCAGCCGAGTATAATTTTAATTCCGCTCGATCTTTTTTTCTTCGCTCACTCGTCGACTACAACCGAGCAAGTTCGTCCCCTTGGAGAGCACTGCTTCTCAGGAACTTCCGGTCGGCAGCTGCGCACGTCGGCCTCGCGGGAAATACCGCGAGATGCATTAACGGAGCCAGGCAGCAATGCGAGGTCGTTTCGCGACGGCGGCACCTCCGGGGATGGCTAATTGTTCGGACTGCGCCGATTGCGCCGCACAGATCGATCTTAAGATATCGCCGTCTTGACGAGCCGCGGCGTTTGGTAACTCTGGGAAGGGCGGTCTTACCTGGCACCTATACACGGCTTGGAAAATAATCAGTGCTCGTTTGCGAGTAATTGGGTTAGCTTGCAACGAATAATTTGGTTTGGGAAAGGAGAGCAAGAAGGTCGCCCGATTAGTTTTAGATCCTGGTTTTAGGATTTGAAAAGTTGATTTTTCAGGTCGTAAGTTACTTTTTGGCTTTGGTGGAGTGAAAGTTGAAATTTCTTTTTTTTTATATATTTGAGCTGCTACGTGTAGAAATAAAGTTGTATTGATAACAGATGCTGGTTAATTTTAATATAACAAGTCCGATTTTTTGCAAGTCATACTGCTTAAAATGGGTTTCTTGTAGCAATTACAAGTTTAATTTACGCGTGATTGAGCTTTATACTTGTACCGAAGGACTGCTGAATTTGAATTTTTTATTAAACTTGGTCGTGTTCGGAAAAAGTACTAGAAAAATGTTCTGAACTACAGCGGCCAATTTAGAATTCATTTAGAAAGATTATTATGCAATCTCAGAGTAAAGTTACATACTGTACAGATTTCGAAAATAAACATGCATTTTAAGAAGAGATTTTATAACTTTTTAGAAGGTTCCTAGAATGTGATTTTACACTTTGAATAATTCAACTACTTTTTTAGCGAAAAAATCCTGGAGTTGACGTTAAGCAAGTCTAAATTTATTTTTCAAATAAAACAAGCTCATCTTGCTTTCAAGTAAATCAACCTTTTTCTAGGCTTTTATTATAATTTATAAAATATGCATGCATTAAACACTCAGCGGATTCGCAGCTTTTGATTGCACAAGTTTCTTCATGAATATAACGCTTTTTTCTGAAATGGAAATACAACTAGAAGTGGGTGAAACATTCGCTTTCAAAAGTACGCAGTTAACATTTTTTCAATCATCGATCCGTTTAACAGCGAACTCAAATATTGAAAAGGATCGAGCAAGTACTACTGCTTTGAACCAGAAAATTTCTAACCCAAAGATGATTTTTCGACAAAATAAAACCCCGCTTTAATTTAAAAAGCTCATTATAATTTCCACGCGTTTGCCTATTTGCCCGCGAAATAACTCTAAAATGCAAATCCAGCGCTGAAAAAGTATATCATTCCACATTAAAAACAGCGCGAAAGCCCGCGGCCGGAAATGAAATTCTCGCAATTATTAACCTCCGCGGGAGCTTTTATATTTCTCATCATTGAAATTTACTGCGGCGATTCGCATAATTGCGCCGGTGGCGAACCGCTCTCTAAAACGCAAACAAGCGCGCGGGCCCGGCTCTCCGGCAATTAATTTTTCCTTGTTTACTTATTCGGGCCGCGCCTCGCCTCGAGTATCGGCCGATTTTTGGCCAAATAATTTCGCTCCTCCGCCTAATTGCGAGAGCCCGCTAATTATCCCGTCGATGGCGCGTCGCACAATTAGCCCGGGCTAATGCGTATTTGATGAAACAATATCGCGGTGCGCGCGGTGGTCGCGTACTTTTGCGAGAGAGAGAGAGAGAGACTAGTTAGGTATGCGCGAGGCGCAGCCAGTACGGAGAGACTCGGGGGGGCACTGCGAACTTGTGGAAACGAGGCACGAGCTCGGAGAAAGAAATCAGGCCTGCTTAAAATACGCAAAAGTGAAAAAAACTTTGAAAAAGGAGTCACGCCGCCGCCGTCGCCGCCGCCTCGTCATCGCGAAAAAGTTTCTTCCCGGAAGGTTAAATACAAGCCGGGCAGACGAGGAAAATATTTCAGTCCCCACCTCAGGTGACAGACGCGACGAGTCGGCATTTTCAATTAGGCGCTCGTTTTTCGAACTTTTTCGCGGAGAAAATATCGGTTTCCATTTTCAAAGTTCGCCGTGCGCTCGATCTCCGCGAGTATTATGTACGGGTTAAAAAGGTGATCGAGCGCGCTTTTACAAAAGGTAATATAAGCTCGGAGTTGCGAGCGAGTTTTGATCAAGGTCGATAATTTATTGGCAACGTTGTTTCTAACGATTTTATCATGCCTCGCCTTGCGAAACGTTCGTAAAGCGTTCGTGAAAAACGGGTACGAGCTAAGTGTACTCGCGTTAATGCACACTTAGGCTGCATTTTTTAATCATTAGAAGTGAAAACTTGAAAATGGATTCTGGAGTCTAACGATCGTCATTTTACGGTCGGTTTTATGCTTTTTTATTGCCGCCGGAAGACGGTTAACGGTTAATATCCTTTTTTTTTTTAAATTATCATACATCTGTTCGTTTTACGACTAGCGGCAAAGAGGAGCTTTTAAAAAATATTAGCAGGTGTATATAGAACTGCTAATGACTGCCTGCAGATGTTGCTTTTGCAGGTTTTATAAATTATAAGAGTTTTGTAAAATGCATTAACTTGATTGGAAATTCACTTGATGAACTGAAACGTAATTTCACTACACTGCGAGAGAAGTTCAGTAAAAATTACCATACTGTCTAGTAAAGTCACCACAGACTGTCAAAACCAAAAAAATTACCACACTTTTTAGGGAATTTTACTGAAAATATAGGAAAATTTACCAAACAGTATAGTAAAATTTCGTAATAACTAAAAAATAGTAATAGGTTTGGTTTTGATAGTCTGTGGTAGCTTTCCTATTAGACAGTATGGTAATTTTTACAAGACTATTTGTAATTTTTATTATATCTCTTCTCTCGGTGTAATATTAGTTGAGGATATTTTATAAGAAATATCCCGTTTCTGATCAATATTGAGTTAAATCAAATATTCTTTTTTTACTATATTTTCAAGCAATTCAAACAATTTATCCACAAACGCAGCAACCGAATAAAACGACCCTCGACGCCCCCAAAACGCGTTTTCGGCAAAAGCAAATAAAAAAAAGAATTCAATCAACGCTCGGAAACGCGACTTATGCAGCCCCGGCGAAACTCGACAACAACTCGATGAATCCGTTCAAAAGAATGTGATTACCGTGGAGCCGCGCTGAAACTGCAGCAATCAAGGGACTAAAATTCGAAAATTGATCCGGCGACTTTGGCGGTTTAATCTAGTTGTAAATTGCCGGCGTCAGGTGCAATTCCTTGAACAAAGGACCTTAATCCAGCTGCTTCATTTGCATGCATCTCTCTCTCTCTCTCTTTCCGCGCGCGAAACGTTTGCGTCGATACGCGGCTTATCCGAATTCTAAGCCGAGCTCCGGCGCTTATACACAGTCACGTGAGAGAGTCTATATATATGCAGCCGTCTCCTTTCGCAGGCGACGCCGACGGCTCGATCCTGGAATAATTTAGATAACGCAAAGTATTCCTGCGCGATTTATGCGGGGGGCGGGTCTTGGCACCGGAGACGATCCGCTGCCGTCGCCGCCGCCGCCGCCGCCGCTCTCCGCAGGCCTTATCTCTCGTCGGGGGCCGCATTGTTTCGTTCTGCGCGCGGGGCTGCAGTCACTTTGCTTGATTGATTAGCGCGTTTAGGAGGAGGCGAGGCGAAGTCGACCGACGCGGGGGGACTTGCTTTATTGCGCGAATGCAGGTGGACAAAGAAAGTTTGAGAAATTCGTTAATGAACGCGGCGGGCTCGAGGCAGGCCAGTTTTAAGCTGGTTTGGGTCGTTTGGGAGTTTGCTGTAATTTTAAGTAACGATGAGAGGATGCGTTCTTTTTTCAAACATTTTCTTAATTTTAAAGAGAGTTTTCATTTAAAATTCTCGAGTTTACAAATTACGTATAAATAAATTAGTAATTTCGAAAAGAAGTACGTGAGATATTTTTACTTTATGAATTTTCTTCTCTTAATTCAGGAAAACTTAAAAAGCTTGCAAGCTAATTACTCCGCATTACTCGGCTATCCTGGATTTTAAAATTATTACAAAAAATGCTTAAACTTTAATTTATTAAAAATTTCTTACAAATTTACAACCGAAATATAGTTATGCGATTCACCAATCTTCTAATTTCAAAAAGAGCGAATCACTTTGTTTCGAGAAACAGCATACAAGATAAAAGCTCGAGATCGCGAACGAAATTGCTGGCCGTACACGCGAAGCGCCCTAATGAAGCATACATATTAATGGCTCAGTCGGACGAAACTAAAATCAGCGAATAACGCCGAGGAAAATTGGCAATGATCCGGCGTAAACGAAATTTTAATAGCGAGCTCTGATTGAACTCTCGTTCCCTCCGTTCTCTCTCTCTGAAATTGAAGGACCTCGGCGCAAGACGAGAGGGCGCGACGACGCCATTAGGCCATTATTCACGGCTCGGAAAATCAGTGTCATACTTCGTTACTTCCAGCTGTGTATTTAGAGCCTGGCGGGGGGGAGCGGCCGCTCTCTGTGTCGAAATCGTTCAAATATGAGCTCCGAGAATCCATCTAACACTTGATTAACAATCTGGAGCAGCGGGTATATCCCCCCGCTTTTGCCGGAGTTTACCGGTCGAATTTCGGAGCGCCTCCCTCTGTGTTTGGGTTTTTCTTCGGGGGAAAGAGCTGCGATGTTCAATCTAGTTACAAGGCTCGCGAGTAATTGTAATTGATTTAGCGCGAGAAAGACAAACCTCGGAGACTGAAACTTACCGCTGCCTTCATGCTGATCTGCCGGTTGTTCACGTTGTTGTTGATGTGATTGTTGTTGGTTACGTTGGCGGCATTGGCGGCCGTCGAGTTGTTGTTGTTGTTGTTGTTGTGCTGGTTGCTGCTGCGCTTGTGCAGCACCATGGCGGCGAACATTTTTGCGGAATAAGTACCGCCAGCTGCCTTCGGTTCCCTGTTCCGCGCGGCCTTTGACGATTCGTTCGCAGGCGAGAGAAAATTCCTTTTAGCACTTGACTTAAGTGTCCAGACTCATTTTGTATTTGGCTTTTACTGGAGGTGCGAAAGAGAAAATCAATATTGCGACTGCTTGATAAAGCACGCGCGAATCGTCTTATATTACGGTGCAAAGTAGACGGCGTTGGGTAATTCGGTTTTTGAAAAGGCGCAATGAATTACGGGGCGAGGTATAAACCTCATAATCGGCGGAGTAATAATTGAGTAATTCTGGTTTCAAAAATTAAAGTAGGTGAGGCGTTTTTTTTTTTTTTCAAAATTTAATTACGATTCGGTATTCAGTGGTGAAATTGAAATAAGGATGTGGTAATTACTTATCTAATTTAGACACAAATTGATCTATTTCTGCTCCAAATAAATTTCTTTTTTATCACACTGTCAAATCGAACATAAAAAAGTTGAACGAATGATACCAATCGACAATTATCGTTCAAATGGCAAGAACTACCGGTAAATACAGACGTCACTTCCAACGAGTAAATAATTAATATTAATCGAAAATTAACGAAAAATTTGAATTTTCCGCCCTTTGTAAAAACGGCTTCTTTACACGAAGCGAATAAACGCGCCGCGGCGAACAATAAAACCTAATACCAACCATCGACTTATCGCCTACACCTCGGCTAAAATTCAATATAATTTCCGCGTCGAGCCTAAAATTAGCTCGCATTAAAAGCGATCCAACAATCGAGCCATACACCCGTACCTGCTTATCAACTTTCGAATTCGCTCGGCGGTGTACACTTAAGCGCGTACATTCGATAACTAACGTAACAGTATGACGAATAATCGTTCGAGAAAGCAGCCAGCCAGCAGTATACAGGCGAAACCCAAACAAACCTTTCCGCGGAAAGGCTCTCTCGCGTTGTATAGCTGCTGCCCTCTTACGCTCCGCTGACGTAAGTCGCGCGGTAAACGGCATCGCGCGCGCGGCGTGCGGGCTTGGATATATATTCCACCTGCCTCGATTCGCATCCAGCGTTACGTGTTCATTTACATAACTTCCGCGTGTGTTCGCGCGCGGAAAACGCTGCCGTTATGATCTCCCGGGAATGTTTCCTACGCACGGCATACCGGTTCCCCCCCCCCCTCTCTCTCTCTCTCTCTCTCTCGCTCTGCCTTTTTTTCGCAGCCGCGTACAGTTGTTGGATTCCGAAGCCAGATGTCTCCGTAATTGGTGGCTTTAATTGAGCGAGATGCGCGATTCACCGGCGATCTGTCGACTCGTTTGTTCGATGGGAAAATAATGCGCCGATTCGCGAATTCAACGCGGCAGCGCGGGGATATCTGTGTAACGAGTTACGTAAGACGCCTTTTTTCGCGGAGCTGGAAAGAGGTGGCGGAGTTTTGCCAGGTGGAATCGGCTGGGATTAACGTTCGAATGCTATATAGATAAACGGGTGCCTCGATAACAATGAGTCAGAATAATCATAACAGCGCGACGAGTGTCCGAGTGTACTCGAGTGGGCTTTTGTTTATCTATTTTTACGGCTTATTGGACGCACGAAAATTGATAAGGGAGTTTTGAAGTTTCGTGGTAATAAATGTTGCATCATTTGCTTTGTATCTTGCGCCGCACTTTCGGCATATACATTTCAGTATTGGCTTGGCGGTATCATTTTGTCACTGTTCCAACGTTCCCTTAGTGTCACTTGCAGTATTTTTCATTTTGCATGAAGGATTTAGTACATTAGCATGTTAAATTTATGCTCGATAAACTCGGAGGGGATAAAAATTCAAGTCAAAATTATTCGAACGAGAAATTTAACGAGACAAACTGGTTTTCTGGAATTACGCGCTTTATTTACTTCTTATAACGAAATCTTTTGGACCAACGGCAACGGGACATCCGGAAAAATAACAGTGATTTTCTTCGGAAACGCATGGAATTAGTAAATCGAATAATTTTAGGTCATGGTCTGACCACAACGGTAGTTGTAAAAAGGTAGTTATTTGGTTTTGTAGTTTTTCGCTAAATACGGCTATCTGTTTAGCAGTGAAACAAACGCAACCTACTTTTATTTTATTATGTGCAGGGTGAGTTAACCTAAAAAGTGTTCCGACCCTTTTTGTTAGAAATTTATTACTTTCGTTAGAGATTGACTTTGGCTTTATTGTTTTTTAACTGCGTGCATTTTTTTAGGGCAATTTTAAAGTTTCCTAAAAAAAAAATATAGCGGCAGTTTCGACGCGTTTATCGACTATTTTATTAAAGACTAACTTTTCGTTACATTTTAATAATAAAAAATGAAATGATTTATTAAATATTTTTTATTTGAATACAATTGACAAATTATTCTCTACAGAGATGACATTTATCAAATTCGGTTAAAAAAGCTCCTACTTAAATCCACTACCCAATAAAAATATTTCATTTCCCAGTCAAATAGAGATTGTTAAATTGCGGAGAAAAACACTAAACTCTAATTATCGACAGCCCATTGCTCCGGAGCCGCGAGCAAAAAAAAAAACAAAAAGTAATCACCGCAAGTAAAAAGCTCCGGTAAGCGTCGAAGCTCGAATAAAAGGATTACTTGCTTATTCGGGAAATAAGCTTCAATCATGGCTGGCGTCGGCCGCAGGCGTCGGAATAGCCGCGCGATTACATCGGTTTCGCGGCTGCGTTGGCCCGACCCTAATCCACCTCTACACACACACACACAGAGTAAGGGAGAGAGAGACGCGGCCTCGATCATCCCGTGTTTATATGTCCGTCCGCGAGTTTTAATGAATCTGTCTGATGCGCCGAACAAAGCCGCAGTCTAGCCGTACTTTTCGCGGCCGATTGTCTCCGCATAAAAGCCGCGTATCGGAGACTCTCCCCGCATTGTGCGTCCTCATGAAGTCCGCGCCGTGTAAATTATTTTGCTAGCCGTTCTTTCCTCGCACCTCTCTCTCTCTCTCTCTCTCACTGTCCCTCTGTGTCGAGAGGCAGAATCGATCCCTCGGTCGAAGAGAGGGAAGGAACGCCGGATGGATTTCCATTTGACACCGTTCTATTCTATTTTCCCGCCCCTCTTCGAGAGCGCAGTCTCGGCCTTTTTTTTTACAAAGCCATCGCGGAATTTTCATTTCATTCGCTCTTTGTCGGGGAGTAACGGCGCTCTTTTTTTCCGGGGAAACCTTTTCATGAAACGTGCCACTCAAAGTGTCTTGCTTGGCCTTTTTTTTTTGTTTTTATAGCGTTTTACTGTTTGCGGAGTTGTGGTTTTTTTTTGCAAACGAAATTTGAGCCTTTGCGACTTTTGCGACGATTTATGCTGGGAGAATGTTAATTTAATGCTATATTATAGAAATTCATAAATCAATTGTCGGGAGTAATCAATTTTAAATCGAGAAATTCAAAACAATTGATCGATGAACAATAAGATTGTCTACAACTTCATAATTGAGAGATTTTTTTATTTGCCGTGCACTGCGCCGTTCGTGATAAAGATTTAATTAACTCCGAGTGTATTGTTTATTAATGAATGGTACTGGCAGACTAACGTTAGCGTTAGGTAAAGTCTGTTTAATTATGATTTTTCAAGCCCGAAAATTCGTTCGCCCAGATAATGCATTAAAAACTAATTAATTATTAATTCAAAGTTGTAGACCTGTAATTTTACTGTCTGGAGCTGAAAATTATTTTTAAACAACCTTCAGTTTTAAAAAACCAATTAATTGAATAACTGTTTATATTGTAATTGAATAAATTATCGAACGTTATTTTCGTTTAATGCCAGTCTGCGCGATCAAATACAATTTATGCAAGTAAATATAAATTAATCGGGCTTCAAAGCGGTATAAAGTCCCAAAATATAACCAAGCGATGTAACGTAAATAAACGAAAAGCACCGACAAAATTGATTTCCCGTCGAATCGCCGTCCAGCTCGGCTACACTGTTGCCAAGGGAGGAATTTTCGGCTCTAACAAGATCATCGGGAGCGAAATTGGAAAATGCAATCGAGAGGGTTAATATGTAATAACGAGACCTCGTAATCCTCCGAAGGAAATGACTAATTAATGCATCGACAGGCAATGTCACTGGACTAGGCGCTTGGATACATCTCGCGCGCGAGGATGCGGATTCGCGGATTTGCCGGGGCTCGGAAATGGAGCCGTTTCCAGCATCGCGACGCTCCGCCACCTGTCAGTTCGACTCTAAAAATATATATTCCATTGCGACCCTCCTCTGATCGATAGTCCGGT
This sequence comes from Ormyrus pomaceus, assembly GCA_900474385.1. Lineage (NCBI taxonomy): Eukaryota > Metazoa > Arthropoda > Insecta > Hymenoptera > Ormyridae > Ormyrus > Ormyrus pomaceus. The sequence continues at coordinate 50,991 of UCOM01000464.1, forward strand.
AGCTGGATGTTCCTTTGCAAGTTTTATTGTCCCCGGACTGTTATAGGGTGGTTACAGAACAGAGTCGCTTAGAGTCGTTTGGGTTTCGTGCGGAAATTGAAAACGATGTGTTTTAATTATGAGGTACGGCTGCTCGGACTCGGGTATAAATACCGTTTTTATTTGCAATCGTGGTAATTCTGTGGAGTTTATTTATTTTACGTAAACTTTTTCAGTTTAATACACGAAGATGGATCCTCTTTCACTTTATTTTTAAGTTGAGGTAGTGCAATATTTTTAGTTAGAAATTTAAAAATTTATGAAATGAAGACTCTAATAATTTTAAATCAGACAAATATAAGTACAAGTAATTCCAAAGGCGATAAGAGAAAATAAAAGTTAATTTAACTTTATTACATTGGAAACTTTAAGAGTAGCGACAGCTAAAATAAAGTCAGACAGTACTTAATGACGTTCAATAAAATTCAATGCGTTTTAAAATAAATGAGAAAAAGCGTCTATATCTCCTTAAAACAATTATCTACAAGGAGTTTCTTATATTTTTTTTTTCAAAGAATTTTCTTGGAAAACGACAAAGGCAGAAACTAAAAGCTCTGAAAAAAAAATCCATTTATATTTAAAAGTTACAAATCGAAAATTACATTCAGCCTTTGATTACCTATAAATACAATTGTCTGCTACTTAAATACAGTCTTAGAACGCCTTTCAACGAGGACATATTTATTATTAAGAAATTTTTCTGGTTATTAAAAAGATTCCGGCCCGCAAAAATGCACCAAAAAAGATTACCTCCTTTCTGGGAATATTTTCATCGTTGGATATGAGATTCCTTTAAAACGCTGAAATCTACCTTTTAGAAATATATTCCGAGAAGCCGCGAGTTTTCTTTGCCTTATGAAATTTTCATTACGCAGGAAAATACCCGCGAATTTTGTATTTAGAGCGCTCGAAAAAATATTAATCGAAATATCCGTCGGTCCTCTCTCGGGGCTGCATAACCGGTTTTCGCTGCCACTTCTCAACAGGTTTCGCTACCAAAATTCTTCGCTTTCGGGCGTACATTATGGCGTTTATAAAAAAGGGAGACAATTTTTTGAGACTGCGTTTTTTCCGCACTCTGATTTGAAGTATATTTTATTGTAATATTAAGAATGTACGTAACTTGACTTGAAAATATTTTGCCTTTAATTTCCAGTTATTTATAATTTTTATGATGTTAATTATTAAACAATTTAGTATTAAAAAAGAAACACGAGAACTGTTTGAATAATTAAAATGGAATGCTGAAAAAGTGATATGACGCAAAAGGAAATTTTATTTATAACATAACATTTAATTATAGGAGGTTATTTATCTAATTTAATCTTACTTTAAATAATTAAATCAAGTTTACTCGTTGCGCTTGTCAAGAATAATGTGGTAAATAAACAATTTGCCAATTACGCAATTATCAATTTACAGTATAAATATCAAAATTTTTTCATACATTTCGTAACGAACCGACACTTGGCAACCTATAATTTTCATTGAAAAGTACTTTCTCTCGCTCAATCAAACGGAACCAAAGCAAAACCGACGATTTATCTCCCAAAATAAAAACCAAATAAACATCAAACGCGTGAATTTCGAAGACACCGTCAGGCGCCACCAAAAAAAAAACGCTCGTGAACGAAAAACGATCCGCAGCTCCCACCGCGCTGCTCGGCAGGGCGAACCAATCAAACCCGCTGCACAAAGAATCGTCCGCTTCCCGAAAGCGCAGCAGCCGCGATTCGTATGTTAATCGCCGCTTCCCTCCCGCAAAAGCCCCCCCGAACAAAGCGGCGAAAGTCGCGCGCAGTAGAAAAAAAAAGACGGCGCTCGCGGAAAGTCCATCCCCCTGCAGACGCGCGGCACATAACCGGCGAGATGTTTTTGCCCCGCAGACGTCGTAAATCGTGGGTCCGCGCGGGAGAGAAGGAGCCAAGGGCGCTGTCCTTGCTCCTTGCGTCGCGCACCCTCTCTCCTCTTCGGTTCGGCGAAAAGAAGAGGAGACGAAAAGAAAGTTACTCTCTCTCGACGAGGAAACTCCCTCGAGGCGCCGTCGATTTTCCGTGCGGCTAACGATCTCTCTCTCTCTCTCTCTCTCCCCGTTCGCGGAAAGTTTCGTGCAACGTCCAGAGTCACGCGACGGCCGTCAACAAGTTGGGAATTGGTATCACTGGGGCCGGGCAGAGCAGCGTCGCCGGCTGTTACGAAACGCAAAGCGGCTTTTCGTGCCGAATTCGAAGCTTCGATCAGAGAGAGAGAGAGAGAGAGAGAGAGAGAGGAGGGCTGCTTTTTCCTTTTTTTTCTCAGCCGTTATATACAGAGTCGATTTTACACGCGTCAAAGTGAACTGCCGACCCCCGAAAGTCGATTGATTGCTTTTCTAATTTTTTTCTTTCAATCGACGTTTCGCGTTCGGAGCTGTGCACAGAGATTTTTTTTTCCTCGAGTAAAAGGGGGTCTGCGAAAGAAATTGATTGCGAGTGAATCACTTTCTTTCGCTCGCCCGAGATGTGCGCCAGACACCGGAGCGGAGATAAAAGTGGCCATTAGTTCTATGTTCCAATAAGGCCGGTTTGTATTTCCCAAAGAAGTTCCGGACGTAAAGTAGAAAGCGTTGGCGTAAAAATAGTCATTAAAAGTATGCTTCGAGACAATATTAAGAATTTAACGACGAGCAGCGTCTTACGGGGTAACTGAACTCTGCTGTGCGCCTTCGATCGTATAATCCTTTTTTTTAAAAAAAGAAAAACTACTCACCGAGCAGTTTAAATTTTATTAAATCAGCTCGTCGCTAACCAGAATTACCTCCCTACACCGAGAGAATCCCGCCAAGTCCTCGGCAATGAAAGTCGAAGACCGGCGTTCAATATCGAAACCGCGCCGGCAAATCCGACTCTATCCACTTCCCCTCAAACTCCGCGAAGCTACTTTGGCACCGTAAAAATCTACAATAAATTAAACAAGCTTCACCTGTTCCTCCGTACTCGAGGCCCTCCTCTCCGTCGCCGGGTGGTGGACAAAGGATATGTGCCTTGCTGCCAGTACAGAAGCGCGGAGAGAGAGAGAGAGAAAGAGAGAGAAACAGAGAGAGAGTGAGAGTGCAGAGGGGCTGATGCAAGCAGGCCCGGCGCGACGCGTCGACTGAGACGGCTTTCCTCCGCCGCCTGGCAGAGCCCGAGAGTCGCGCGCAACCAACCCCCCAGACCGAGGATCGGCTTTCCAACCCTCTCTCGGCATCAGACCACACCGCGGGAGCGCAGGCAGGGAGGGAGAGAGAGAGAGAGAGAGAGAGAGAGAGAGCAGACGCGCCGCCCGAGTCTTCGGCGTTGCGGATGGGTAAAAGGGTTGCGAGCCGCTGCCGCTGTGGCTGTCGGCGCCTGGCTATCGACTGAATACTTTTCAAAGCTTTTCCAAACGGTGGCCCGAGAGAAAGTTGCGAATTCGGGATGTTATGGCGAGGAGGGCGAATTTCAAGGCTGAATCTGTCGAGAGGCTTTCTTGCCGCGGCTATTGGCCGAATTTCATGCGGTCGGGAGGAAATTTTTCTTTTATTTGATTTTTTTTTTCGGGGGTTAAATGAGCGGTTCTGCCTTTGTTGGGATTTATGCGAGTGAAGGATCGAGGGACAGTGCAGGACGACTGTTTCGTTGGCAACGTCTCAGACGAATGCGGAGTAAACTCTCTTTGGGAATTTCGTCCTTTCGTTATTCAGATTTTTTCGCTTAAAATTGAAAAAGGAAGAGACTTACTTTCTTTGACAATTACAAATGCCTCCCAAATTGTGAAAGCAATTTTCCTTTTTTGCCTCTCATTAATCATCACGGTCACTTAGGGTAACGTCTAACTCACCTTTTTTTCTGACGAAAATTAATGACTCCGCGATCACTCGGAATTAGTATCCTCTTTCCCGAACACGTAATTCCCACGCAACATCGCGCCGTCCAATTCAAAGATTAACAGCGCCTTCGCGAAATACAATCAGGCGTGGAAAGGGTAGACTTTAATAAACAAAAAACACCAGATTCTAGAATAACAAAAATTGCACAGTGCGCCGCCGAAGTGCCTCGCGTCGGACGAGCTTCCTCTTCCCCTCACGGCGCGCGGAGAGCGACTGTTGCGTGTCTAAGCCGACTATTTCTTTCTTTTTTTTTTTCAGGTCTGCCGTTTTTCTGTTAACGGCGGCGAGAAACACGAGAAGCCTGGAAATATCGGTATGTTCGGGGCGAAATTGTTTCGCGTAATCAGTTTACTCCGGAGGATTGAGCGAGCTGCATCGGGCGGTGCGAAGACGTTCTCTGTTATTTACGTCTTGCTGCGGAAGAGCTTTCTGGACGAAAACATTTGATGTTTTTGGAAAAATATATTTGTACCGATTTTATGCTGGTAAATAAATTATTAGTAGGCATCATTTTTAAATTTCTAAAATGGGCAAAAACTGGTTAAATTATGGAGAATAACTATAGGAGCCAAAAGCTTCGTTTCATATATTAACTCGGAGAATTAAAAGCAAAATTCGCATTCACACTGACTATTTATAAACCTCGCCAGCCTAAAAAAAATGTCAATTTAGCGCCTCTTAACTTTTAATAGAAACTCGAGGAACCTAAACAATTACTCGATACCCCGGTCGCAATAAATTCACCTCTAACAGGACAAAAATGCGCTCCCACTCCCCTTGTCCTCTTCTTTTTTGGCACTTGTTTCTAAGGGAAGCGAGGACTTAGTCGGGATTAAGACTCCCTCCGCAAGGAGAGAGAGAGAGAGAGAGAGAGAGAGAGAGAAGGTCGGCCGAAGAGGTCGGAACCGGTTTTCTCGAGAGCCCCCAGACTGAAGGATCCCGGTGCTGACCTGGCAGCCGCGTCGGAGGACTATATAAGCGAGCGAAAATTCGTGCACGAAGCAAATGACCGATAATACAGATCTCCTCCGCGGATACTTCGGCCAAAGTACTTTTCTTCTCGCTCCGTACTGTTATTATTTGCCTCGTCGTCGTCGTCGTCTGCCGGCGACGGCCTGCAAACTTTTAACGCAACGCCGCCGCGCTCTCGGACTTGTTAACGTTAATTAGAGCAGCGCGGCCTTGTCGCCAAGCGCGTTGCTATCGAGAAAACTTGCTCCCGGAGAGTAATGCAGCCGATATTATACACTAAGCGGCTACCGCGGCTTATTTGCCCTTCCCCGAAGGCGGTATTAGTTGCGCACAGCGCCCTAATCAATACGGGATTTGCAGGATTTTTTCGTGCGCCCGCAGTCGGTGTAATAAGGCTCGAGGTTCGTGGTTGTAAATAAAGTCGTTAGTGCTGTTTATTGAGGAAGCACCTATTAAGCTAAACGACAAAAATCTGCGTTTGGATTTGAAACTAACAGATTTTTTCAATAAAGTTTAATCGCTTTTGGAGACTTGATTTTTTTTTCGAATTAATTGGATTCGTAGAATGTAACGAGTTTTTTTTTTAACTTTTAGCTTTGTAGCAGACTGACAAAAACAAATTGAATTGTTACAATTTCTGACTGGCGGGGCTTCTCGTTAACTTAATTTTTAAATTGTGTTATTCCTTTGAGCTTATCCTCGTTAGATAATAAAGAACATCTGTTACTTTTAAACGTTACTATATAGCTTATTACGCAAGACTATTTAACGTAAAATAAATAAAAGCAGCATTTCGTTCAGCACGTTGAAATTTATTAATTTTTAGATACTGTAAATACACAGAAATTAATTCTTTCGTTGCACTTCGACTTCTTCTGCAAGTGCTTTATCACCCTCCATTAAGAGTTTATCATCTGACGCTGCGTGCACATGCATATTTAAAAACGTACAGAGAACAAACACGCTCCTCCACTCCGTTTCAGCGATTTATCATTCCAATTCACAACGCAACAGCCCACTCGATAAAAAAAAAAGCTTTTCGAAAAGCCTACTTAACCCCGCGACGCTCGGCACGAATAATTAACCACCGCTATTCCAGGTACAGCGGGAGAGCCACTTTCAGCGCACACGCGCTCCTCTCGTCATTCCCCGCGATCCGCGGGCTTTTCCCTCAAAAAGACTCTCCGCGAATTCCCGTAAAAGGCGGCTCTCTCGGCGCGCGTCAATGCAAGTGGCGCGCGCGATGCGCGTTTCGAGTGGCGGATATATATATACCCCGGGCGTCGCCGTCGGCGCGCTCCGATGCATAATGCGGGCGCGTGTGCCCCGATAATAAAATCGCTTTGTCGAGAAGTGGCAGCCGGCAGTAAAGCCTTTAAATTGCCGGACGGCGCAGGCTTCCCCCGCGCGCGCACGACGACGACGACGACGATGACGCACGATGAGCGCGCGCGTCTGCCAAGATTCCCCGAGTGCTCGCGCCCTTACGGCGTCCGCGACGGATCGCCGCCGCCGCCGCCGCCGCGGCTAGACCGAGAGCTCTTTTATGACCGAGCACGCTCATTCGCGATGATGCCTTCGTCGATCGGCGCGGACCTCGATATCGCCGCGGGCCGATGAACCGCGCGGCGTTTGAGCGATGCGAGCGGTTTTCAGAGGGAGCCGGGGACGGGTTATCAATTACTGCGACGGGGTTCTCCTTGGGCACGGGAAGTTTCGCGAGCTGGACGGCGTTGTTAATTGTTCGCGGGGGGGCTCGCGGAAGTTCGGGGAAAGATTACTTTTTGTCTCGGGCTGTTTTTTTCTTTTGAGAGTTTTTAGAATTAAAATCTTTGCCGTATGACGAAATTAACGGAGAAAAGATAATTAATCATTGCTAATTTTGTAAAGTGAAAAATGGCCTCTGATGATTAAGAACACTTTTTTTTAATGTAGATACTATGAATAAAAATTTCTTTAAAGAAGTCCGTAAAAAGCCCGTCAAATATTGGCTCGAATTAAATCAAATCGAGCTTCATCAAGCAAGATAAAAAGGAAATTCTTGTAGACACAGATAATAAATCATAAGCAATATACCATCGGGCTTTAAAAAAAAAATTCTTATCTGACTTCTTTTTCTCCTTTATTTACCGCCGAAATCACGAACCAAACGGGCTCTTTAAAAAGCAAACTCAACCTTTCGGAAACTTGAATAAACACTCGTTTCGCAGGCAGAGAGAGCACTGCGGACGACACGCTCCGACGTGGGTGGCGTTCCTCCGAAATTAAACGAGAAAATAATCCCCCGTAAGAGTCAAACCCGACCGCCGCCTCCCCCGAAAAGGCTCGTTTCACCCAATCCGACAGCGTTGACGAACGCGAGCTCGCGAAAATAAATTCTCAACCTGCAGCCGCCGCTTTACTGCGGCACTGGGCAACGGGGTCAAAGCGGATTTTTTAATTGCCCCCCCACCTCCGCGCATTCGCTCGTCTTCTTCTTTTTTTTCCCCCCGTGAGTGCGCGCGCCTCTCGACGGCCCGGCGTTTTCCTTTTACCGAGGCCATCGCAGGAGGCGAAAATTGATTCCGGCGGGACAAATTTGATAAAGGCAGCTTTTTCAGCGGAGAGAGACGCCCCCTCTCCGCTGATGAACAAAGTTCGGGTCGTGAAAATGGCTGAGAGCTTTGTCGGGGTCGTCGTATCTCCTCTCGGACCTCTCTCGGGCCGCGACGAAAGTTTGATGCGCTTAGCCGCGCGCTCCGGTTGTATTATGATGCCGCGCGCGGTGGGGCACTAACTTTTTACACGCAGCTTGCGAAATTGGAAGTTAACCGCTTTATGGATTTTCCTCCTTAGAAGCGCGGGGGATAATAAAATTGCGGTTTCGGCGGTTGTAAATTTAATTTTAGCTTGTAAGGTGTATAATTGTTGGGAATGGGGAGGCATTAGGGCGAATGTTCTCGTAAATTGCTGCGGTGAAAATGGTCGAAAGTACGTTTTAAGGAAGCTGCCGGGGGAGGGGGGAATTTATTTCTTGATATCGGCTACTTTGTAGTTGTAAAATAGAACTTACTGCCGCGCGTTACTGTAAGTAGTTCAACGCTTTTATAGCCCAAATTTATCAAAGCAAAATTCTGCAAAGTATGTGCAGCTCATAAAATCTCCCCGAGAAGGAAAATCACAATTAATGCGCCCCTTTTAGCATATCGGAACAGAGCATTTTCCCTAAAAATATACCACTTGCATATTGAGCTTCGCGCAAACGCGGAAGCTCGTTCGCTGTGTTGCAGATGCATAAATACTTAATTAGCCAGGACAATCTCGCGTTCAGGAAGCAATTAACTTTAACTGCGGGCGCCGTACGACAAAAAGCATAAACACAAGCGGCGTGACGGGCGTTTTAGTCCTTAATCAAGGAAACACATCGTCGATGCGCGTAAAACGCAGCCGACTCTCCCCAATATTCCAGCCGAGGCGCGGAGGAGGAAAAATTGTGGATTGAATTTTTTTTTGTCAGCCGAGCACGAGTCGGCCTTTGATTACGGAGAGGAAAAGTCGCAAAAGCACCCCCTAAACTGAGGGAAGGCACCGAGGAGAGAGAAAGAGAGAGAGAGCGTTACCCTTGAATGGAGAGAGGGCAAGAAGGAGTCCGTATATATCTTTCGGTTGTTACCCTGGGCATCGACCGTCTGGCAGCCTCGTGTCCTGGGGCCAAGGACCTTTCTCTCTATCTCTGAAATATCCCACGCCGACGCTCTATGGTTTCCCTTTCCCTCCTCTCTCTTTTCGCGCTCTCCCTCTCTCCCCTCCTCGCGCTGGCTCTGTGTGTTCGCGCTAGGAAGCGCACCATTCGTTAGATCAACAAGGGACCTGCGCCCGCGCGCGCGAAAATTCGCACGGCAATCGATATGTCCGGAGGAAGTGCTCTCCTAGACTGATGCCTCCAGCGAGAAGGATGAAGAGGTGTTTCCGTTTTTGTCGATAGAGAAGCTGCCGGGGGGAATCGGAAGGTGTACTTTACTTTTTAATGGCTTTCCCCGGCTGGAGATATTTTTGTTTGCTTTTTTTTCTTTCTTTGGAGTTATCGAGGTGTTTCGTGGCGGAGGGGACTCGAGTGGTTTTTTAAGCGTTAGCTTTGAATAGATCGTTGCAGTTTATAATTTCGAATAATTTTGCAGGATCGGGGCAATTTTTAAATGGGTAAGTTGGTTATTTTTAGCGAATGAATTTAAATTTTAAGCGCAATTTTCTTGCGAATATAAAGAGAAATATTCGTGGCCATAACCACGATGGACTGAAAACATGTAAGCTTTCTTATTAGCATAGCATTAAAGAGAACATAAAGCTTGGACTTAAAGAAGAAATTCACCCTTCTGGGAAGTTTCGGTAAGAATGATGAATATTTATGCTTTCGAGTGCGTCTTCTTGTAAATTGTTAAGTATTTTCATTGTTACTTTCAGCTTCAGTAAATAAAAGTGAAACCTCGAGAATGTTTCTAAGAATGCTCATCTAAGGGTAAAAAACTATTTATGATAGTTAATAATGTTCCAATAATTAACTTACCTGCATAAACTTCTCTCACTTAACTTTTATAAATTTATTATAGTTTCTCAATAAAATTTTTAAAAAATTTGTTGATATACATTGGAAACGAAATATGTGCATTACTGACAAACCTTCAGACATAATATTCCATTATTTACGGTACATTTTAACGGAATAAAAAGGGTCGCGTTAAAACACAATCAAATCACCAAGATAAATTTTTCTTTCGCTGAATGCAGGAACATTTAAAACCTGGGTTTTACATTAAATTTTACTGCAATTCTTTAAAATTATATTTCAAAGCGCAGAGTTCTATCGTATTCCTTCATATCAAATTCCTAAATATCAAAACACGAAATTGCAATTACAAATTTTATACCAACTAAAGTTTGTGCGTCTCGTACGCATCTACCATAATAAACATAAATACGTAAATCTTATACTCCCAAGAGAATTACTATATCCATTATAACTTGACTACAGTTACCTAATATAGGCAGTTTAATGACGGCTGTTCGCCACAGCGCCAGGCTCTTTAGCGAAGATGGAACTTGTCTTGCGTGAGAAAATATCATTTTTAATGCATCTTTCACGCTGACCTTTACTTACGCACGACTGGAGGAAAAGGTCACGTTACAAATTGCTTACCTGGAACAGAAAAATATTTTATGCTAATTAATGACACTGTTCTTAATTATATAATCAAGAGAATAATTATTTTCTCAGTAAATAATATTTAATTTTTATATTCAAGATTCATTAATAACATCGACTATCCTGAAAAATTGAATTTTTATTTACAATTTTTTCCATCAAAGGAACTTACGATTTTTTTATTTCAATCCGATGGCAATCATACCCCAAGAAGCCATTCACTGCCGCATTTCCCATTAAAACTCCGTATGAAATTTTTTCAAGCCCCGTCCATCAGCTGGCATGCATGAATTTAAATGAATGGAGCAAGCTTAAATTTTCCCTCGAACGTACGCCCACGCAACTGGTGAACTTACGCATACGATAACTCTGAAAAGCCGGCAGCCTGCCTCCGAGCTTTGATGTCAATCCTCCAGCGACTCTCCTTTTCCGCGCAGTTTTTGTTTGTCGCATGATATTCTCCCCCCGCCGCCCCATTTCGCTTTATGCAAATTTTCTTTTTTTCGGACTTTATATTGAATCTCTCAAAGCCATCGGCAGCTTTTGACGGGGAAAACCGTTTGAAAGGTCCCCGCTGGAGGGTGGGACTTCCGCGTTTTGTATCAAGGAGGAAAACATTTTCCACGGAAAATCCGATAACCGTACCAATCGTTTTCCCCGCTTATTTCTTTGTTTCTTTTTTTCTCGCCGCTCTTTATGAAAGATGCAGCGAGTCGAAGCCGCGCCCGGAAATATAGAAGCGCAAGATCGCCGGTTGAAAAATTGATAAACGTTTACTGAGAATCAACGCTGCTCACTTTATTTTAGAGATGAACGAATGCGCGATGCGGTGAAGTCTAAAATTACATTTCCGATAATGTAAACGAAAATGAAATGCCGAGAAAATTATTAAATTACTAAAATCTATATTGATTGGCCAGTGAAAGAAACACCTCAATATTGAAGATTGCTTATTATCCCAAGTTTTTTTAGTTAAGAAATAACAATTCAAGCATATAATCCCTTAACTTTCCCAATGAAATAAGCTTTCATACACTTGATTTACATAGTTTAAATGATTGGAAAACTTATTAATTCTCCTTCATGTATAACTTACATATAAGATCCCGTAATTACTTTAACGCAATAGAGCGCATTTGCAGAATTCAATCAGACAGATCACGTGCCGTTACCCGGTTGGGTGTCGCACGTGATCTAGATTATACGAACGCGTATATATTGTTCGGAAACTCACGTGTTTCTTTAGAAACCCGAGAGTGGCTCAATGTTGAACGTAAATTTTTAAAAAGTCAGGTCGACATTGCGCAATACAGAGAAACCAATAAGAAACATGAACGACCCAGTTATAAACGTCAGTTGATACAATAATTTTGACTATTTCCTTGAATATTATATACACCTCATTATGATAACAAGAGAGAACGACGCGTTCAATTTTTCTTATAAAAAATGACACGACAAATGATGCATTACGTCAAGCAACAAAGAGGCGAAACAACGAGCATTGCAGCGTTTTCTTTTCTTTTAACACGTCATTATCGCCAAACGAAATTTCTCCGAAACCGATCTAAAGATAGAAAAACTGGCGCGTCCTTGTTACCCCCCCATGACTGAAAAGCCCGGCCGAGCGCAAATAGCAGAGCACATTACTCATGCGAGCCGCGAAGGTCGATAAAGCAGAAATCCTTGCCGTGCACGCGAGATATACGTCCCTTCGAAGGTTCATCGCCGCGCGCGGCGGTAAATAAGAAACGTCACGGGGGCGCATAACGCGCGTACATACGCAAGTCATTACGAATTGCGTGCGCTCGCGGTTAAGTAATCGCCGCGCGGCGAGTCTTTTGCCTCCGCCGTTCGCGGAAATCGATCGGCTTACAAAGCGGCTCTCGGCTTTTCGTTTTCGTAAGGCGAATCGTAACGAGAGGCGCCGCCGCTGGCACGCGAGATGGTACGTACCGCAACGGGATTCGAGTACATATATATATATATATACGAGTGCAATTTCGAGAAAGAATGTACACTGGAAGGATTGCTTTTTCGACGTGGGGTTCGGTTGGCGCGTCGCGTAGGCAAGTGTGGCATCACGCGCTTGGATTCTAGTGCGAAGCCTTTGCGGGGCTAATCCGAAGACTAATTACGGCGCGTCGATAATTTCATTTGGATACTCGACGGCGTCGCGAGTGTTAACGATACAGCGGGATTTTGATGCAGGGGTTCGGTGGCGAAGCTTATTTCGAAATTACCTAAATGTATGTGCTTAGTATTTTATTTAAAATTAATTCAATCATAATTTTTGCTCTCTCTTAACTGCACCAGACCCGTTGACCGGCGAAATTTTGCAAATATATTCAGATCTTGGCCATTTTCTTTCCTATCACGTTCATTTTTACTATACAATATTTTAATTTAAATGCCTAATCTTTATCCGTCTTAGTTTCAAAAGAATAAAAGTCTTCGGTAGTAAAATAATTTGAATTACAAAATTATGCATATTTATATTTAAAATTTTTGAAAATTTTTATTTCTTATTTTGTTGATACGAGACCTTTTTTCACATAAATTTGTTGATATTCATATTTATATTCTAAGTAAAAACTCATTCTTCTCACTTTTCATCAATTTAAAAATAAACTTCTCAACTCGACGATATACTTAAGCATTTATTTTTAAAACCTTCCTTTGTCTTCCTCTCTACATCTTATTTTACCTCGCTGCTTCGCTCAGAAAACAAAACGAATTCAAACCCGTGCACTCAAACGTACCAGCAGCACACACTTTCGAGTAAACCCAAGTGACCAGTCCTCTTTTAACGGGTCCGAACAAAACGTGCTCCCGCGAATTCGGAAAACTAAGTGGCACACTAGAAAGCAAGACGACACGGCGCTTCGTCACCCGCGTACGTGCACTCGCCTCGCCGCCGAAATTCCCTGCCGCGGCGATGATCGGCCGCGGAGCTTCTCCTTGCTCTCGGTATGCAAGAGAGTCGTCGTCGTGGGCGCCTAGCGATTCGTCGCCGGAATCTCGCGCGGCGAAAGTGGAGCGCCGAGTGCCGTTTCTCTCTCGGAGGCCTCTCGGCGAGGCGCGCGAAATGAAAATGGCCCTACGCGATGTCGTTTGTTCCCTGGCACGATTTCCCATTCGCATCTTTTCGCGAGCACGATCGCGCATGTATATCATCATCTCGAGCGAGGAGAAACTCGCTCTTTTGCGCCCGCTGAATCTCGCGGGTTCTTCCTCTTTTTTTTTCAGTTTCGAGCGTGATTGTCGGCGGCGGGAAATTGTCGCTCCGGCTGTTGTTGCCAGGCAGAAACGCCGCTACGGATGAGATGCAAGCTTTGATTGCAGGCTGGGAGATTTTTTTTTTAAACGAATGAATCGAGGACGCGTTTGGATTAGAAAGATTTGGTTGGAGTGGATATTTTTGATGAACTGAGTATTCGCCCGTTCAGATCGAAAGTTTTTGAAAATAATTCTTAATACACGTGAAATAATAAATTTACGAGATCAGTCGGATTTCTTGGCGGAGCACAGGTAAACGTGTTTTCGAGAGAAAAGGGAAGAGCTGCATTCAATGAACTTTGCATTTGCCATATTGGATTTTTAGAATCCATATAATAAGCTGCTTTTGAATAACAAACCCGCTTTTCTTATTCTATTTCGTTGTTGCCAAGACATTTCCCCTGGATAAAAATATTTTCAAGATAAGACCAAAACATGTTTTGACGCAACAGGATCACGACAGGCTATTTTTAGAAAACTTGCTTTTCTTTCAAAAAAAAACAATAGAGCTACTTTACTTTCATGAAAATGTATTTTTTCCTCTTTTATACGAAAAAACGTACAAATCAATATCCCGTTTATCATTTTATCTTGGGTATAATATTGAACCAAAAAGAAATCATTTTTTGGATTATCCGCGTTTACACAATTATTCGACAAGACGAATGTAGCCCATAAAAAAGAAGCAATTTAGATCGAGAGATGAAACCGCGTTAACCCATAATAAACAGTTCATATTAATTATACAATAGAATGAAAAATGAAGTTACGGGAGGGTAAGTGCCGATGAATTAGCAAGCTTTTTTGTTTGTATAAAAGCTGCGCCGGCACGAAAGATCGCATGTTTTGGGTCGATAACACCTACGGTCTCTGGCTCCTCACTTTTAAATCCCGCAGCTTATAAATATTAATGAAAGCGTCGAGCCAAGATTTCGCGGGTGAATTGGTCGATTGTTAAAATGCCACGTGCATATACTTTTGTATTAAAATTTAAAGCACTAAAATTAAGTTCATCGAACCGCCAATGCACCGGCCGAATTGAGCTCCCCGATTTGCTTTCAAGAATGCATTATTCATTCGTTTCCCGAAAAGATATCCGTAATTTAAATCGTAATGTTGAATCGAATGCTTCTTTTTTATATTACTTATACCAAATAGTAAACATGTCAAAACGAATAAAATTCATTGAGAGGAGACACGCGAAATGTTTGCCGTCATTGTAACTTTAAGCTCTCCTGAAAGAGTTTCGAAATGAAACAGTCAAAGGCAGAGCAGCAGTGTAAAACTCGAACAGTCCCTCAACGAATCCCGGCACTTCGAAAGCGAAGCTCAGCCTGCCCTCGGTGCTCGACGTCATCGCATTCCTCGGAAACAAGATTCCCTGTCGCGCGGCAGCGCTCCCGTCCCCTCGTTCGGCTCGAAAATCTTCCCTAAATACCCGACTTAACTTTCCCTGTTTTCGCGACGAGCGCCCGAGCCACTCCCGAGGAAGAGAGCTCGGCGTCGAATCGGTGTGCTCTCCCTCCCCCGGAGGGGGGGGAAAGAAGCGAACGCGTGTATACGCGCGTCTAGAAAAGGCGGAAGAGCGAAAAAACAAGGCGGCGCGCGGAGGAAAAAAGGAAAAAAAAAAGAAAAAGTAAAAAACTGTCATTGCGCCGGGTTTTTAATGAGGCGTTTCTCTTTCCGCGTGTGTTGTTGCCAGGTGGGTTCTCTTGCGCGCCGTTTCACGTGACAACGGCTGCCGGCGCAATCGATTTCGGTACAATGCCCCCCCGGCCGTGCAGCGGAGAGTCACCGGGCGACAACTGTAACGCTAATGACCGGACTGAGGAACATTCGGCGCCAAGTGGAAATCAATTTTTATCGAGCGCGTCGCGGTTATGTAGGCCGAATGTGCCATTTTTTTTGTTTTTTTTTTTTATTTTTTGTTTGCTCCAACCCTTTTTCTCTCTCGCTCTCGGGCTTCGGTCGAGCGCGCGTTTCTAGCTCGGAGGAAAAAGGTTGCTGATGCCGATGTGATTTTCCAGACTTTGAAAAAGGGGATGTTTCGGGCTCGGTAGGTACACGTTGGGAATTTGCGCGTGAATTTATGGTAAACGTCGCATGCTGCCGGTATTCGCTTCGGCGGACAGGCAATTTTTTTCGCATGCAAGGTAAATTTTTATGCATTTTTGTATTAGCTGTATATATTCTAGAAGAATATAGAATGATTTATTATTAAAAGATCCTCTCTTACAAAAGTGATGGCCGGAAGTAATGAAGCATTTTAAAATTCAATATGATTATATTTATTAAGATAGCATAGTCACGTCATTAGCTCATGGTCAAATCATGTGCCTATTTTTTTTTTGTTTTTTACTAATTTGTTGCTAATTTGTTACGCTGTAGCCGATTTTGTTTCTCCAGCCCTTTTCGAGAAACCATGAATACGCTAGCGTAGCCACTCTTTGTAACTTCTAACGTTGTAAAGATATCGATAAGACTAGTGGCATAATTTGTTGCTCTTCAGAGGTGCAAACATCAATTACCAAAAGCCACCATAATAGATCAGGGAATACAGAGTGTGTTAAGTAGCGTATTCCTTGTTTCTCGGAAACGGCTGGAGCAACAAGACTGGGTTCGCCGTAACGAATTAGCAACAAATTAACAACAACAAAATTTGCCGTTGATTTTATAAACAGATATTGATTAGGGCCGGAGTTATGGAGATGGCTGTGCTAGCTTAAGATTTAATGTTTCTGGGAATCAGCTAGAGCAAAAAAATAAAAACCAAACAGCTTTTCCAGCAACAAATTAGCAACAAAATATGCTGTTGGTTTTATAAAAGATATTATTATATTATGATTAATATAGGGCCGGACTTATAGAGGTAGCTGGTCGGTGTTATTTTATTTTCTATTTATAATAAAAAATATTTGAATAAATTTCGAATTTCTAACTTTAAAATTTAGTACGAGGTGTACGTGAAGTACTGAATTATTCAAAGTTTGAAATTATAATAGAAAAAATATTTTGAATTTACATGTATGATGATTACATTTCTAATATACTTAATAAAAAAAATAGAACTCGGGAGCACGCACGAATTCAGCTAAGTGTAATGAAAAGTAAACTTGTTAATGCTAATTTTTCATTAATTTTTCAGAGCAATTACGGAGTTGGAGAAAATAAAGTGTTTATGCGTGAGAGGCATTGCGGATGATTTGTTTGATAACACCCCAAAAGATTTCCAGAAAGACGATGGGTTTCTCCCCATGCTTACTCA
The DNA here is from genome assembly GCA_900474385.1 of Ormyrus pomaceus. Lineage (NCBI taxonomy): Eukaryota > Metazoa > Arthropoda > Insecta > Hymenoptera > Ormyridae > Ormyrus > Ormyrus pomaceus. The sequence continues at coordinate 67,614 of UCOM01000464.1, forward strand.
TGAATATCGGATGATTCTTGGATTTCCCGAACTAATTCTTTCAGTTCCTGCTGCTGATCATAAATTTTGTACAGCAGATGTGAGTATATCTCTGACGCTTCATTTGACGTTTGCTTGTGATAAGGACTAAACTAAGCTGATAAAATTGGCAAGCAAACAAATGATCAAAATAAAATTGTATACTTTGAAAATTAGATAAATTTCAACAATTTCACCGGAGAATATACGAGAAAACAAGGTGTGAGAAAACTGCTGCATTCAATTCGACGTGCAATACATCAATCGACATTACAACATATCCGCGTTATAAGAGAACAATGTTTCCACGGCATCGCATATTCTGTTTACTGTAGTACACACTTTTAAACTGAAACAAGAGCTTTACGTAAATTCGAGGTAAAAGTAATTTGGGATTATCCTCCTGATCTCCTTACGTATCAGTCAGAGATACAAGAAGCCAGAAAATTATCGCCAAAACCGCAGTCGGCGCATAATCCCCCAAACCAACGTCCCTCTCATCCCCGTAAAATATGTTCCTCCCGAGCACATTAACCAAAGTGAAAAACGCCGAGTCAAATCAGCAGCTCCTAACTCACTTTCCAAAATTCAGCGAAAACCTTCGCAGAGCCGAAAACCGCGCCTCCAACAATGGAGTCACTTTCTCGCGATAAATCATCTACGAGTCGCTTTATTCCTCCACGGCCTGGGACCGGCGAAAGGACACGGAGATTAGAGCGTTCGACATTAAATTAACTGTCATTGAATCGCGGCGCTACGTAACTCGAGGCGTTGCATCAACGCGCGCCGCGCGGCCTCTTGCGTCATCCCATCGGATTCGCGGAGCGAGAGAATGCGACTTTTAGATTCTTTCCGAGTGCGATGTGTCTTTTGTTGGCAGGTAAGGAAAGGAGGAATACGGTGTGAAAAAAGGCTGCGCTTCGTCGACGTTTGAAAAATGCACTTTTGCGAATTGTAGGAGCCAGATAAACCGCAGCGAGGAACTTTAAGGTCGACGTGGACTTTGTGTTTTTTATTTTATTTTTATTATACACCGTGTTCGAAATGTTCCGGATCCCCCACTTATAACAAAAAGTAAGCACTTTGGAAAAAAATGTTAAATACAAAAGTTGTGCAACTTAACAACAACTTAACTTAACTTTACTTTACAACTTTTATATTTAACATTTTTTTCCAAAGTGCTTACTTTTTGTTATAAGTGGGGGGTCCGGAACATTTCGAACATCCTGTATATAAATCTTAGTGACGAGGAGATATTTGCTCTATTAGTGAACGACGAGCAGTGATGTAACGAGTTTGTTGGAAAATAAGTCAGTCTTGGATATTAAACATTTTTTAAATGTTTTACTCGTGAAGAATTAAAGGTATTTGATCTCGATGCATTAACACATTTTTATAGAAGGCTATTTATCATTATTTTTCAATTAAGTGAAGCAATATCTTTGTGCCCTCGCCATTATTAAAATGGAAATATTAATAGTTCGGTATTAAAATAATGTTTTTCACATTTTTAAAATTTTGGGTCGCGTCCGATATTTTTCTTTGTTTGTTTTCGTCAGATATAAATTGTTTTCCCTTCATTTTCACGTACAGCCTGTATAGATATTGCATCAATGAATCGATATTCATGCAGCTATCAGGGTTAATTTTGTTCGGAATTGTGTCATGTCAGGCTGAAGCTATTAAAATTTTATTATTGACGGGGTGTAAAATGCAATTTCATCTGCCGACTGAAAATGACTTTAAGTAAAAATCCAAAAGCAATATCTATGTTTGGCAGTATTTTTTGTTTTAAATAACATATTGATATTTTTCTAATGAATAATTTACTATCGAAATAATATTAAAAAATAAACCCTTTTTTCGATAATTTAAACATTTACATTCGATAATGCAAGCAAAAGCTTAAACAAGTTATTATTCTTGAAAGTATACGTACAGGATTTTCATCCACATTCATCATTTATTGGTTTTTACCCGAGGTATAAATTAAGCTGCACTTCACGAGTTAAGAGTCAATAAAAAAGTGTTGTGATTCGTATTGGTTTTCGAACTAGGCAGACCAAGCAGTAAGTCTACTTTTCCCGGACTCAACTTCCTGCTCAAAAACAGGTTTCCCGCTTTTGACTTTACCTGTACTTAACTTTAAAATTTATTCAAAACGCTCGAATCAACTTTCATCGCCCGCGCAAAATTATTATTATTCTAAAAAAAGCATTTCAGAAAACTACGAAAAATATTTAATCCCCCAAAAAAATTAATCACTCGGAGCATGAAACAGCCCATCCCCGAAGCATAAATTTCAAAGGACACGAGACTTCGATGGCTAATGAAACCAGCGTCTTTCGTGAAAAAAAAAAAATGTCGAGCGACCGAAAGAATAATCATCCGGGAATACACGAGAAACGGTACGGAGCTGATTATCTACGTAGTAGACTCTGGGTAATTAGGACTCGACAGAGCCGCACACCACTGCAGCCAGCTGACAAAGTTACCAACTCTCTTTCTCTCTCTCTCCTCCGCCCTGTAATTTCATCGCTCGACTCGGCCTCAGGAGTGCACTATACGCTCGGCTTGATCTATAACTCGGTCCATCTCGTCGTCGAGCCTTTCTCTTCCCTCCCCACCCGGCTCTTAGGAGCCGAAAGCTCTTTCGCGCTAAACTCCGACGCCAAGCCACGCGAAAGGTTATTAAATTTTTAATCAACCGCATCAATCTCCCCCGCGACGGATGATCAATATTGCGCGCGCTAAACGCTCGTCGAAGAAGCGGCGGACGGAGAAGCCGAGGCGCTAGCTCCGGTAATTACGCGGTTGATGAGCTACTTTTTCGTGGTAGGATTTATGTACAGGGCCTGTGTCGTTCGTCGATCGGTCCTTCGATGACTAATTGAGCTGGATTTTCATCTTGTTTGCCTGTGATTTGCGCGGCCGGAGAAAAACCTCGAGGAATTCCATTATCTGCCGGAGGGACTTTTTTCCTTTTTTCTTTTGCTCGCCGCTTTTCTTCCTTCCCTGCCGAGGGTCTAGGCGGTCCACTCGGAATGCCTCATTTCCTTTGTCCGCTTCCTCGTTCCATAAGGCGGCTCTGAATTGTGAACAGCAGCTGGCGGAAGGCGCAATTTACCTGCACGATAATGGATGCTGGATGCGCAATTTTTTCGCTTTTCCAAACATTTCCCAATTGACACGAAAGGTCTTGATTATTCTTCTTGGTATGGCGCAAAGAGTCGCTTTTGTGAACACGTAATTCGTAATTGAAAGTGAATTCGTTAATTTATGCACGCCGTCAGAAATTACATTATTACATTAATATGCATCATTTATTAGACCACGAAAACAATTCAGTGTCCTTGCTCCGCTTTTCACAATAGCCATCGATGGAGCGGCGATCATTAATTATACCCGCAATCCAGATGTTATCACGCGCGATATATTTAAATTTACTAAACTCTGTCCGCTTCTTAGATCGGTTGAGAAAGTTTAGCCGAACGAAATTAGCCTCTAATAAATCAAAACGGGATATCAGATTTCAATGACAGCGCGCGAATTTATGAACTATAGTTAAAACAAACAAAAGCTCCCGGTGCTCTCTGCACTTTCAAACCATCGGGCACAAAAGTAGAGAGACAAAAAAAAATCGACAGAAGCGCGCGTCCGAAGTTATCGAGGCGTTTTCACGTGTATATTTTCGATGTCCCCGATTGATTGAAAATATAATATCTTGGCAGTTACAGTTCGCTTGCGCGATTCTACCCGCGGCGCGCACAATGGGAAGAAAAACGGGAGCAGCGCGGAAAGAAAGGAACGGGGGAGGCGCGCGGAAAACGCAATTAAATGCAAAGCGAAGCGCGGCGCGAGCAATTACACCGAAAATAACGAAATTAATCGAGCGCGATGTTAAATTTAATTGCAAATTAGCTCATTATCCGCGCATGAGCAAACGTGCTCTCTTCTTATGGTTAATTGCCCTCTCTCTCTCTCGAGAGAGAGAGGGCTGCTACTTGAAATTTTCATCGTCATCGCGCAGCAGCATCTATATATGCGGGGGTTTGCGAGCGCAGCCTGATAGCGGAGAATTTGCATGTAAACGTGCGGCGACGCTCTCGATACGAGAGAGAGAGCATATTTATGTTGGCTTTTTTTGGGCAACATTCGCGGGAGGTGAAAATTATGGGGAGGTTTGCTGGGCGATCGGGAAAAATCGGAATCGGCTTGGGCTCGTTAAATGCAGGATAGAAGCGAGATAGAGTGCAGGATTAATCGGTTTGTTATTTCTGCTTAATTGCCGCAATCTATTAGTGAGTCAGTACAATTATCTTTACATCACATTTTATCGAGACGCAACAATTATAAATCGCGTGTTCGATTAAATGCATTTTTATGGCTCCGAAGGAGATTAATAAATTCTTAGAAGTATTAAGATTTATTGCCACTTCGGCTGAAGTGTATTTCTTTGTGCGAGATGTTTAAACTTGAACGGTAGTTTTCTTACTGTTATAGATAAAAATGCATATTATGAAGAAACAATAAATGTCATTTATTACAGACGATTCTGTAAATTAAAATCGAAAAAAGCTTAATTGTGTATCCGTTCGTACGTATAAATTTCTCTAAATGAAAACACTGAAGTTTTTATTTCAAAATTAATTTGGAAGAATTGTACGGATCATTTATTGTAGAGTAAAAATATAAAAAACTTTAAATAAATAAGAACTTTTATCTTAAATAACTGAATAAGAACCTTTCGAAAAATGCTATTACATAATACTATTGTATCTGTGGTTGAATTTTCATAAAAAAAGTCCGCAAAAAACTTTTCGAAAATATGATACGCGAATGATGAAGTACAAAACTGGAAAGAAAATGGGTGCTCTAGATTTATCAAGTAAAAGTTTTTTTAATTCCATTACATACTTTATCTTTGAAAGTTGAAAAAGAATATACGGGTCAAAAAGAACTATGGAAACTTCAATGAAGTAAATATAATTAAAAGTGTATTTGACGTTAAATTTTATTTATAACAGTAAAATTCGTTAATTCAAATACCTCTCAAAAATAGCTGTCTTTCGTTTCAGTAATCTTTTATTTCACATCGATACATCTTTTATAATTTTATGGTTAAAAAAACCCATCTTTTAACGGGTCATGAGCTTTCTTTATAAAAACACATAAAACGAATAAAAAGCTTTCTGGAGCACGATCCGTCGCAGCCTATACATTAAGAAATAAAAACACTGGCAGAAAAGTTAAAAATGAAAATGTTAATTTTCTTCCCTTCCATTTGTGTACAGTTTTTTATTCAGCAAGACGTGGAATCTTTAGCGCGGTGCTCCACTTTTCCAGCGCATTCTGCTCTCACCTGCTGTCGGACGTCGCGAGCATAAATATTATGCATACCGCGACTAAATATTATTGCGTATACTTTTCGTTTCTTGCTCCTTACGTTTCCCTGTATTATTTTGCTGCTTCTATATAAAAAGGTACCTTACTCGAGAATTGAATATTAAAAAAGTGTCTAATTAATAGCTGCGGCAAACGTCCTGCTTTTGGACTCAATTAAAAAGTTACTGGAGCATAAATAAATATGTGATACGTGTAACCTTGAAAATTAGTGATCAGTCGTTTTCATCAAACTTACAACTAGACACGCAAACCTAAAAGTGTAACAATAATTAATATCTCTTGTTTAAAAATAAATAATACTATTTTTAAATATTTACTAATTTTTTTCTTACACGTATTCGACTATAAATTCACCGTCTGAAAATCAACTTCATATTCATATACAGTGGCCTTATTTTCCAGCCTCACATGGAAACACTTGGTCAATTTCTACCCTACCACCAAAATCTATTGCTGCCGTGTTATCTCCCAACTTTCTTCATCACCACGGAACAAAAATCCCCCAACTCCTTCTGAAACCGAAAAGCTCCTCCAGCGCCGAAGCCGGGTTCAATAGCCAGGCGAGAGAGAGAGAGAGAAGCTCGTATCGAGTGAGCGCAGTAATACGACTGTGCACGCGGCTTCGCTCATGAAATAAGCGTGCGCGCACACGCGTTCAATCTCGATCTCGGCAAAGTGGAAGGACAAGGTTTCTTCGCGCTGACGTTGCCCATAGGTCAACGTACTCGCGAGCACAAAACTCGCTCTCGGCGACGACGGCGGCGGCGGCGACCAGAAATCCCATCTTTTTCTCTCTCTCTCTCTCTCTCTCCTCTTCCTCCGGCGCTTCCCTCTCTCCCTCTCGGAGATCCGTGAATACGAGAAAAACTGGCCAAGCGCGTGCGTTTCTGTCCCCAAAAGCCCCGGCCGACGATAATTCACGGCTTCGCCTTCAACTTGAACTTTCTCGAGAATTACCATTTCCGTCGATCTATCTGTCTTATGGCGGACCGGCTCTCGGCCGCTCGTGAAATTCAAATGCAACGGCGCCCGACTGGATCATCGACGGTGGAGAATTATTCCGCTGCTGGAAATGCCGGAAGCTCGCTTTTTAGAGACCGAGGAAGCGGTTTTAATAGCCGCCGAAGCTTGGAAGGATAATTGTGAACGGTATACCGCTTTTGTGAAATTGGGAAACAAACTTTATGAAAATACATGCTCAGTTTGCGAATTTGTTTCAGTGTTTTAGTTATACCTATTGGGAAATTTAAATTGATTGTAAGCCAAAAATAAAGACAGCTGTTACTTGTTACTTAACCCAAAATTTTCAAGTAAATTCATTTCTTGTGGAATAAAAAAATACATTTTGAATATGAAAATAATTGTTTTGTAAAAAGACGGACAGTATATACCAATTAGAGTATAAATCTAAAATGTATTATGCAACATTCAATTTCATCTATGTCTGCAAGACTAAAATTAGCAGCTAAATAATGAAAAGCTTATCAAGCTCGTTTTATGTAAGAATTTCTCATGATGTAGATATACGAGCAACCGAATTCTTACTACTAATTAAACTTCTAATTAATCTAAACCTGTTAAAAATTGCTGAAACTTTATTAATCATTTTTCAACTAATTTATTAATTAAGCATCTTGAACGATAACCAGATTACTACATGCTAATTGATATTTTGATGAGGTTCAAAATTGCACATTTTTCTCCAGCGCATAAATTAATATTAATTACTTTAAAAAACTACTCCAACGCGGAGGGCTAAATAAAAATGCAAATTAATCTATCAAACGCGTTTCCTACTTCAAAGATATCGCCGGAAGTTCATTATGCTAACCAGTTCAATTAATAAACCAGCCAAAATCTACGGATGCAAGAAAGCGTTTTGAGAAAAAAAACCCAACTGCTCCAGATCAAAGTTCACGCACAAGAAAATTCACGGAAAGAGCACAGATGGAAGATGTAAATCAAAGCAAGCCTCTCCGCCTCGCAGCCGAACTTTCTACAAATTACCATTCCTGCCAATATCCGGCTTACATTCGCGAAATTCAAATGCACGCGCGGCGGCTTCGGCGACGAGAGCCGGCGGAGAAAACTAGTTACTCCGGATTCGCCGGAATAATAATCCCGCCGCCGTCGAAACCCATTATTCTTTCCTCCTCGCGAACCTTGCAGATCAGCGGCACAATTTTTGCCCTCGCTGAAATTGGTAACGAACGATCGCAGCGCTCGAGCTCTCGGTGGGCTTTGTGCTCTTTCTCTGTGGGCAGATAACTTTTATCAATCCTCGAGTGTCGTGAGTCACTCGCTGAGTCACGATACTTTAATCGCACCTGTGCCCCGCTACAGTTTTCTGAGAAAAGAAAAAAAGCTCGATCGAATGGCCTCGGTTATTGTTGAATCCGCTGCTCTGAGAAGCTTTTAATCGATAGGAGTTGGCGGTACAAATTTAATTTTCTGGTACTTTTAATTGGAAGCACGGAAAATGTTTATTTTAATACTGGCAACAGTTTTCCCCGAGAGGAATATGTATTTGCCGAAGCTTTATACAACACGATACCTCGTCAGAGCTCCGAAATAACAGAAAAGTTTGATTGAAAAGTTTCCATTTCCAGCGGCGTACTTTACAACTCGGAACAAATTTCAATATACAATAGGCGGCACTCCAGAGAACGAGGCTCTGCCTTCCGCGCGATTTTCCGCAGCTCTCTCTCTCTCTCGAAACAGCGGAATCGAAATGCCCAGCAGTTTCGGGGGCGCGGAGAAACAATTAAATTCCCATTAACCTTATCGAGAGGCCCCGATATACCAGCAGATGCCCCCGCCGAGAGGAAGGAGAAGCAACAGCTTTGTTGTACACTCGAGCGCCGCAATCAGAGTTGGAACGGCATAAAGCCTGATAAGATCGCGCGACGTATATATAGGAGAATTTGCGACCGCCTTGTAATTGGCGATATATCGTTTTCATGCGCCGGCAAGCTGTTGTTGGCGCGCACCTCGCGCGAGTAATGAGCCGAGAGGCTCCTCTCTCTGCCCTGGTAATTATGAGGAGCTGAGTGGGCTGAATGTGAGTTAGCGGCTCTTAAGGTTTTTCGTATCTCCTTTCGCGATTTGCGAGCTGCTGATTAAATGGGAGAGATTCGTTTGTGGTTCAGCTGTGGATTAGGAGCTGGTTGAGTTAATTGAAGCGGGATATGACTCTTTTTTTATTTATTCGCGTTTAAAGGCAATTTCCGGGTTTGCGTCAAATCTTTTATTAATAGCGATCGACACGTGGAAGATATTAGTTTTACATCAAGTACTTTCGTTTAAGGACGTGTTGCCCTGGATCTTTTCGTCTTGAGCAGTTACCTTCATTATCGACGTTTAGTCGAAACTTTCAACGTCGCTACGCGTGGAAGGTAAACATTAAAAATTAATGTTTATCTTCATTTTCATTACATTATACCAGAATGATTTGAAGATTTTCATTTTTCGTCAATAAATAAATTTCTATCATACAACGCATTCCAAAATAACCTCTATTTTGTTATTATATTTTCCTTAATATTTTAATAAAAAGCATTATAACATGGGTTAAAACTTTGAGGGTTGAATTATCAAATATTTTTTATGTTTATCATCAAAAAACTATCCACGTTTGTTATTTTTAACAGATTTTATTAGGTTATTTTAATCGCTGCCCATATAACCACGTGTTAAACTGCTTATCATTTTTCTCAGATTTCTCTTTTTTTAATATTCTAAGGTATGCTCAAAAAACGCGCGTGAATAGTCAGAATAGTCTAATCTATCATACTTCCAAGTTTCAACAAGTTCTGTTATTATTTTTATAACCAGGGCAACATCCTTAATCTATGTGTATATGAACACGCGGGAAGTAAATTTAAATCATTTCATTTAAATTATTCGAACGATTTTTTATATATCTACCCTCCAAACATTTTAGTTGATTTATCTAACTGTGCCGATATAAAAAAAAGTACTTACTCCTAAAAGGTTCGCATTTCAATTCGTACAACTGCTTTACACATCTCATGCATATGAAAGCTTATTGAATTTGTTCTAAATCCGAGGTTTCGCGTCTTGATGAATGACGTCAAGTAAAGTCAGAAATTGCCTTACGTTAGGGCGGCTCTCGTAACGTCTCAAGCAGTAAAGCAATAGAAGTAGGTAGCTTCATACAATTCTAACGAGCTGTAGTCAAAAGTATACATTACAGCCAGACACTCTAACGGAATACATCCGACATAATTGGAAATCTCAAAATCCTCCTTTCGCGTCTCGCATTGATTCCCCCTTTGCGAGTACCCCCTACTAAATACTTCGAGAGAGACCCGCTCATCGAAATCGATCCGATTGTTCCGCGGTACGGGCGATTCCGAGTGCTCGCCTATAATTTTCCTTACGAGGGATTATACGCATCTGCTCGCAGAAGCAGATAATGCGCTCGATGAACCGTCGGTAATTAAATTGCGCCGCCTCGAATTCGAATGCGGGCGCGCCTCGGCTTCGTGTGCGCGCGCGTCTTCTGAATGCAAACGATGCCGATTGCTTTGGGCTGCTGCTACTGCTGCTGCTGTCGCTGCTCGTTAATACGCTTTTTTTTTCGACGAGTTATTTTCAGTGACAGTATAAGATCAGTTTGACAAAGCCACGCTCGGACCGGTTGTTATCCAACCGCCGTTTCGTTCTGCTCGCTTTTTATCGGGGGAGATAATTTTAGGCAGATTTGACGTCGTACGACTTTTAAACAGGCCTCGATCTTATCTTTATTGCCGGGCTGCTTTCTTATTATCAGCAGCCGTATAATTGAATTATAAGGAGATTTCGCTGAAATATTTTGGCTCGATTACTGGTAAGAGCGATTTTGTAAAAGTAATAAATTGATTTATTTTGATAAAACTGTATAAATAGTCATTTTTGTCGTATTATTTTCTTCGTTACAGATATATGAAATAATTTTTCGTTTAATAATAACCGCTCACACGGCATTTGAAGATATTGTAATTTTACAGGAAATTTTCTTTTATTATAGTAACAAAAATTTTACAAATTGGAAAATTCTTTTTCAATGAATCTATATTCTTATAAACACTTTTTTTATTATTATCTTCTAATTCTATCTCTCTTCATATTAAGATAAGTCTACGAATCCTCAAACATTGTGACTTAGGGGGTCGGTAAGGCACACCAAGATCCATCCTAAACATAGCTCGCAGCACTTTTCCACTCAACCGCCGGCGGAACGATCATATATGGTCAGAATGACTGACTCACTCGGATTTCAATTTAATTAGCCGCCACAAACGAGCTTCCGCGTCAGCCGCAGAAATCCGCGCTCGCGAATCATTAGCGGAAAAGAAAGAGAGAAAAAAAAATCGCCAAAAGAGGGAGCCAGGGGGGAGGGGTCCATTGAAGGAAGAGCGACGACTAGTGACAAAAGTTCGGCGTGGAGCCTCGTTAAATTTTAATTTATCAGGAAGTGGGACTACACCTGGAAACGGAACACAATGGTGCATTGTCCCCGAGCAAGCGCCGGCTTTAATCACGGATGTGCCCGCCTTTGTCAATTTCCATGGAGCGCCGCGAGTATATGACACGGCGTTTGCCGCCCACGGGACTTCGACCCCCCCCCCC
>UCOM01000465.1:0-78751 GCA_900474385.1 Ormyrus pomaceus
ATATAACTTATATTTTTAAAAGCAATTTTGTTATTTTTGTCCCTTGATTAAGCGAGGAAGAAAAAATTGCAGCAATAAATCATGTTTAATACTGTCTTGAGTATTTAAGAACTAAATATAAAGAGCTTGAGTCATTTATTGTGAAAGAAAGTGAAAAAAAAACGACGTTTACTCGGTTGCAATGCACGTTTCGTTTTGATAGCAAAAATATTTCTGCCGATTATGCAGTTTTAAATTTTCCTTGAACGTTTTATTCACATAAATAATCAATATAAAAACCTTAGAATCCTAAAAGATGTAATACTGGCTAACAAACAATTATTGAATTTAACAATACCGAATCATCTTTTAAGTTTAACTCATAAATGAATAGAATTTTCTGAACTGATTAATAAAACAAACACGCTACCTATATCCCTCAAAGACAATTTGAATTTGAACTTAGCCCTTTTTCAGATCACGAGTCGGAAAATTCCAAGAAAGAAAGCCCCCCCCCCCTGGAAACTCGAGCGCAATGCCAACCTTGTCGAGTCCTGTCGGCCGATGCCGCCGGCGATGCTGCTGCTCTGCGTGCTGACCCTGAGCAGCGTGACGTTCCTGGGCACGCTGGCGGGCAGTACGGCGACGTTGTTCCTGTGAGCGAGCAGCGGCGACTCGGCGCGCGAGGAACGATGCTGCAGCTGGAGCTCCTTGTCGCTGGCGGCGTCCTCCTCCTCGATGGTGCCGGGCAGCCGGAAGAGCTTCTGCGACTGAGCCTCCTCGGCCATGGCTGCGAAACGGATCCCGACAAAGCTCACGAGACCTTCTCCAGCGGGGGCTGATGCCGGCTGCTGTACGGGGCTGCTGACATGGCGAGCCTACTTCGGCGAGCGTTCAAGTCTCCAAGCGCTCCGAAGAGCTTTCGTCCGAGCTGTCGAGCTTGCCGCGCGAGCTTGCTGCTTTCCTTGCGTTCCTGAGGGGCCAGAGAAAGTGCGCTGTTATATGGGTTCGAGTCGAAAGAGAGCTGAGGATAACTGCTTCGATCAGTTTTTTTTTTATTTTTCGCAGGCTTGACAGATATGTAAATGGCTTTTGTATACGTTGACATGGTAATTTTTAAAAAGCTTTTGTCGATTTGCATATTAAAATGAGCTAAAGGGAGCGTGAAAGCCGCGCGCTGACAACAATGCGGCCTTGCGAAGTGAATCGGTTTTGAGATAAACAAACGTATAAGAGAAAACTTGGCTGTTGAAAGCGGTATTCCCCATTGACTACTTCATTTGCTTAAACAAAAGCAAGAGTGACGATATCGTTTTTGTGATTTTCCATTATTTTACGCAGGTAAATAACTTTGATAACTTTTCTAGTTGGTTCCGGTAATAATTTAATATCCTTCTATGGTCAGTCTGTGGACTCCTAATTCTAATGCAACAAAAAATGCACCGGAGCATAAAAGTAAATTGACCTTAATTAGTACCGTTCACTATACCATTTAATAAAAGCTACTGTTGATTTCTAAAAAGACTGAGCGGTAGAAATTGTCATTTTATTTTTTCTAAAAAAATCAGTATGACTCTCTTTAAACCAACATTGAGTTTTAACTGGTCTTTAAACAATCTTTTTAATAGAACGACTTTTTTTAGACTTGTTAAAACCAATGCTGACAGTTTTACGTAATGTGTATTTAGCCATAAACTTCAATCATTTAGACTGCCATTTACTTATCGTATCAACGAGAAGATCCTGTCAATTTTTTACTCCATCCGCAGATCCTGTTCAAACAGCTAAAGCACACGTTTACTCAATGCATGTAACGCAGCGCTGCACACCTCGACAAAACAAATCATCCAAACAATACGATATCCTTCTCGTTCGTACAACGATAATTCCGCCGAAGCATTCCCAAACACCCGTTCCCATTTTCCCGACCGGCGAAATACGTACCAACCGTATTCGCAACTGACTCCGCAGGCACGTAAAAAAGCTCAGCAGCAGCGGCGACACTCAGTCGAACAATCGGTCTCGCTGTTCCGGCGCATTATCCGCGGCTCGTTATCATCGCTCTGACGCAAGAGGAGGCCTCTGCGCATCACGCGAGACGATGGGCAGCGCGCCAGCAGCAGCAGCAGCCTCGGTGCACCGCGACCGACTAAAGCCCCCGCGTTTTTCCAGGACGACGGCAGACGGACCGATTTCGCGCGGATGGGGAGGGGGGAGGAGGGCCCTGAATCGCGAGCGGACGAGCGCCGCCCCGGAACTGCGGACGCGCGAGCCTCCCCCTTGGTCGAGTCGAGTACCGCGAGTTGGATAGGCGGAGGTGTCTCGTGCGTTTTTTGGAGGGAGGGGCTGATAAGTTTTTAGTAAGCCGCTTTAGAAAAATGGTGGTGTAGTAGTTTCGTTAACTGATAATTAGATTACTAGACAGAATCGAGATTTGTACTATATGGATTACCACATGGGATCTAATTCCCTATGTAATAAAGACGAAAGTATAAGCTTGCACTGACTTTTTTTTAGAAATAGTAGATAGTTACCATTGACTGATCTTGACGTTCATTTAAAAAAATTCCGGCCTTTTCACGACGCCGCTACGAAGAAATCAACGACGTTCGTTCGAAACTCTTACGTATCAAGAAAAAAAAAGGTGCCCGAAAGAACGAGCCAAAGTCCACTTCCTTCACGTTGGCATACCCGCATTCGTTCGCCTGATTCTAATTTATGTAAGAAATTTAATCGCGTTTAGAGTTCGAGCCGTGAGTAAGAGGAAACGTCAATCAAATTTTTTCTTCAAACGTCACTGCGAAAGCCAGTTCCTCCACCGATCTCGAAAACTATATCTTTCCCATCGCATTATCTACCTTTAAAAAACCCATCTCTATCTCTACTTCCCAGCAAAATCACCGCAAGCAACGGTGAATTAATCACAATCACACACCCGTCACATAAACCGCGCACAGCACGCAGCCTTGGCCATTATATACTTTCCATCGAACCGTCCGCGTAGGCGATTCCGAACAATCGGCGAATTTCCGCGTGGGTCGCCGATCCTATACGTAATACGCCACTCCGGTGGCGGATCGCGTGGAAGGAAATCCAGAGCGGAAGGGTGCGTATATTCCGAAGGACGCGGCGCTCGAAGCAACGACTTTCATTCGAGACACGCGAGATTCCAGAAGATTAGCGCGGCGCTTCCGGATCTCGTCCGCGATGATCGTTCGCGCTCTCGGGTTTCCGCGGATATCTCGAGCGTCGTCGTCATCCTCCTCCTGTTACTTGCCGGTGTATTAGAACTCGTCGAGGTCGGCTCTCGTAATATCCCGCTCTCGCTGCACGTAAAACTACCTGGCGTCGGCGTAGGCTGCGGGAGGGGACACTAGCGGTCGAAGATCCAGCTGAGGAGCACGCGAACCTGCGTCTTCAGCATCGTCGGTGTGGCGGCGGCGGCGCGCGGAGAGCAGGCAGGACGGGATCGGTCGGCGCGCGAGTCCGCGGTGAACTGGACGCCGGCGATCTCCCCGGCGGCGTGTCACCTTCGCCAGTCTCTTTCTCCTCTTATTTATCTTTCTCCCACTCTGAGAAGGAGAGACTCCGCGGGACGGGGGCTGCGTACATCGCGCTCTTTGACCCGACTGAGCTCGCGACGCCGGAAATTCCGAGCGGATGTACCACCGTACCGAGGCCGAAACGCGCGGCTGAGAAAATAACCCCGGGGGTTTATCGGCGCGCTGATGCATTGAAGCGCTTGTTTTCGGACGGAGCGGACGCGTTGATGGGCTCTCGGCGAGGCGAGCGAATTCGTTCGAGATTTGTGATAGGAGTCGTAAGCTTGCGAAAGTGGATTGGTTTTTTTAGAAAATTTTATATTCTTCTAAAGGAGGCTACCTATTCAATAAATAATACAGTTTGGATCAAATTTACTCCCTCGAAGATTTCACCTTTCAAGTTTTTTGTATTTTGTTATTAATTATTTTTATAATAAAAGAGTAGAAGCTGTTACATGGACATTTAAGAGCACGTAATAGAGATTTCAGAAGTTTTAATCTACTCGCATAAAAATGACCATTACTTAACTTGAATTATATCAAATGGCTTTATCTAATTTAATAACCGGGCTATACTGACGTCAGATCTGAATGCAAGCATTTGTGCTTTTTGGCCTCCCTTCTCCAATTCAAAAATTCCTACCTAATCCAATTAACGTTCCACCATAACTACCCGCAGCCGTTAGAAACTATAATGCGAGCTCGTAAACGCCGCGGACTCGCTCTTCTGCATTCCTGGCAGCGTTTTCCAGCGCAAAATCAGGCGCTCGCCCCGATAAAAAGGAACGTCAGAAGCTTTCGGCAGTTCTCGATATACCCGTACGAGAGCAAACCCGGCGAGCACGAGAGGAGCATCTCCCGGTCGCTCGACATCAAAGGTGGACGCTTGAGTTAAGTAATTAGCACAAGAGTCGCGCGAGGTGGCGTCGCTCAATTGTCGTAATTGGAGGCGCGCGACCTTAACCTTTTTTTTTTCTTCTTCTTCTTCGAGCGAGCGCTCTCGAGTCGCAGCCTTGACTTTCGAAAAAGCGCGCGAGACCGAGACGCTTCCCCAGTGGGTCCTTGGACCCAAACGCGCGGCCGTTGCCTTTTCCGAGATAACCTGTTTCTCTTTTGTCCCCCGGGTTTACGGGGATCGCGGATTTGCGTTTTCTTTTGTTTTTTTTTAACTGCCGCAGTTTTCGAGAGATAAGAGGAGATTTTGGATAAAGTGTGTCTGGCTTTGTTTGCTTAGCGTCGAGGAGGCGATAAGATAAATGTGATGATTGTCAAGAAAACATAATGTTTGCTTTCATTTTAATTGTTACAAGGTTCTAAGTGTTTACGCTAAGTGAGCACCTTTCGTTTTCACGTAATATTGGATGAATTTCGTCTATTAAGGAATTCTGAAAGTAAAAAGTTTCATATTGAACAAGCTGTTTCTGACCTAAAAAAAAAAATAGAAAACGCTAAATCACTCAATAATTCGAAAAAAGTTTTTTCAAAAATCTTTTTTTTTTCGCGGGGGACCGTTACGACTCGAAACCCGTTTCCGCATATTCTTCGTTCGCCTTTTGCGGACTATTCCAATTTCGAAAAGAAATTCCGCGCTCAAAGCATAAATGATTAATGAATTAAAATTTAAAGCCGCTCGCTCGCGCCGTAACAACGCGGCCTTACGGCAATTACGCGTCGGCGCAGTAGTCCCTTTGCGGGCCGCCAGTCAGAATTAAGCAATTGCGCGGGAAAAGCAGGCCTCGTCCGTGTGTGCGATCGATCATTCGATCAGCGGCGATGATCTCGACCGGTTTGCTGCCGACCCTCTTCTTAAATTCATCGAAAGGAAAGGCTCGCTTTCGAAAGAAAGTTTTTTGATTGTCCGCTGTGGCCGCCGGTGGATTTATCGTTTGCGCGCGAAACGGTGCAGGAAACTCCGATGCTTTTCCAAGATCGCTGACTCCCGTGGAAACCCGCGGTTTTAATAACTGTTTCTCATCCGGCGCATTTGAATATTGAAAAATCTCGTGTGACGCGCGGAGAGTCGCGGGAGATTCAGCGGATTACCCGGCGATTTAAATTATCCTCATCCTCCTACTCGAAACGGTGAATTGTCTTTTTACGCTTAAAAATGAGTCAGACGAGCGAGATTAATCCTCGGCCATTACTTTTGATGACTGCACGAGAGACGTTCGATTAAGAGAGAGATAGCACGACAATTAATAGGTGTTCCTTTTTTTTTTCACTCGGCTCCGCTTTAATGCGGCATGAAAATTTTAAATCATTCCTTAATTGACAAAAGCTAATATAAATGCTAAAAATTGCACGTAATCGATGATTATTCACTTTTGACGAGCAAGGAAGATATGAAGTTTTAAGAAGGAGAATGAAAAAAAGTAATAAATATTTTGTTTTTATCAAAGTTTAAGGTTTGAATAATTTAAAAAAAAAATATATTATTATACTTTTAAAATTATTTTAAAACAAGACGAATGAATTTCAAATATTGATGCTTCTCGGAACTCAATAAAATAAGTTATACAGTAATATTACTTCACATAAAATGTAAATAATTCATCAGCAGCCAAAGTCCACAATAATTCCCACGTAAATAATTATTCAAGCTCGATAAAACTCAAATAAAACCACTACGCGCCATCATTGAAACGTCATATAATTTCTCATTAGCAGCCATAAATCCAGAATAAAAACTTTTCCCCAGATAAGCGGCGCACCGTCGCCTGCAAGCAACGAGCTCTCGTATATACGCGAGAGCGACGGCGCGAGGACGCGGAATCGGCTTGCAGAAAGTGTCGCAATCCCGTCGCCGGCGAGCGCGGCGCGCCCGCAGGATCGACTTCGCGCCGCGTTTCGCTCGGTAAAGCGATATGTCCGCGCAAAAATCCCGAACGCGTCCAGCCGCGCGCGACGATATATCCCTCGGGAGGCCTTCAGACTTTTCCGCTCCAATTTCGCGAGTTTCCGCCGCCCGATTACGCGCACGCCAAGGGCGACACGGAGCCGCGGATTATGTTCCACGGGCGCTTTCGCGGCAGACGTGCGCCTCGAGAGCACGCAATTTTTCAATTGCCGCGCGCGCGGCAGCGCATCGGGCCCCGCTCGCGCGCTTTTCGCCGTGGAAAATTCTGCGGTCGCGCGTTTGGATTTTTTGGAGCGGCGCCGATGGCGAATTTAAGGCGCGGAGAAAGATTTTTTAATGATTATTGGAAATTTTGATATTACTCGGCTATTCGGTGAAGATGTAAAAAGATATTAGAATATAAAGCCATGCGTAAATCATGACATATTTTGTTACGTGTAATACTCGACAGCGATTTGAGGACTTGCATAACTTTTTGATACTAAATTTAGTTGCTGCAAGTTTAGTAAAAATGATTAAACCTGCAGCAAATTTCAGTATAAAGTATAATAATTTTCACCCTGATTCAAAAACTGTCCTCGGGTTACTGACGAGTATAGTAATTTTTCCTTAAAAGCTTTTCTTCGTGTACATTTTTAGATATATTGCTTTACAGATTTCTCAATGTATAAAAGCCTCTATTAAACTTTTCTTAGATTTTATAAAAAAACTTGGATTTTTACAAAGTAAAAATACATTTATGATTTATAACAAGTCAGTCTATGATTCATTAACGACCTCTTTTCAAGAAATTTTCAATAAAATTACTGCATCGTATATATCTTACTCCTTTCATTCGTTTCAAATTGCCTTCGACTACCTTTCACAAAACGTAAAACGTAAATGAAAACAAAAATCATTAAAAAAAAAAGAGCGCGCATGCCTTCGTCGGTAACAGAGGAGAGGATAGGTATGCGCGCTCCGGAGAAAAATAATAGAGGCGACGCAGCTGATTAGGGACTGTCGCTCGTGTCGCGTCGCATCAGAACGAGTTTAGTCGGCGGGAAGTGCCCTCGTTATCACGCCAGTCAATTGTTTAATCTCGCTCTCCTTCTCTCTTTCGCTCCTTCTCTCTTCGCTGTGCTGTGCTCCACACCGGCACGTGCTGTCCGCGTTGCATACACCTCTCCTGAGAATCTTCAGCGAGACTCTTGCCGCGCAGCGTTAAAACGCTCGATCGCACGACGAGAATAATGGCCCATTATGCGCGCGCCGCGCTTAAGGCGTGATGTAATTGGCAATTAATTAACAGGCTTACGGTAATTTGTCTGCTTTCAAAAGCTTTTACACAACGAGAGTCTGCGCGCGAGTCGAGTCGAGTTTAACATTGAAGATGGCTATCGCGACGCATCGATCTTTAACACATAATGTAATTGCGTGCTTACGGAGAGCTGATTTTTACATAAACGGAGAAAAGAATAATGCAGAGGTTGGGGCTTTGCGGTGTAGCGTCTTCGACCTAAAAAACTGCTTGATTCGGATGTAATTTCGAGCAATTATCCTTCTCAGCGTCCAAAATTACGGTTAATTGGTCGCTTTGTCAAAAAGGGATAGCTGTAAGCACTAATTTAAGGTTTACTTGCCAGCATCAAGCTCGCAAAAGCGAGACGAGCTTGCACCACACAGCAGGTGTTCCGACCTCTAAAGAACCCGGCATGAATTGAGCAGTTTAGCGGCTGAAAGCCGTACAGCCGGCTGAATCTGCATCGCGAGACCGGGCATAATGGAAAAGTGCGCGAGACGCGTCGAATAAGGAAGAGCGCGATTTATTGCACTCACCTAAACTGCCTCCTTGGGCTGACTGCAGTTGATTTCCTGGGTCGGCGCCTCGGGCGCTACCAGCTGGAAGCTCGTTTTCTTATGCGTGTCGTGATGATGATGATGATGATGGTGATGATGATGCTGATGATGCTGCTGATGATGCTGCTGCTGCTGCTTGGCTTTGTTGCGATTGTCGCTGAGGCTCGAGCGCCTCGACTGCAGCAGTGCCCCCGTCGACATTGCCGGTTTCATTTCTCTGCGCAATTCAACATTCACGAGTTACGCATATTATGCTTGCGATACGAAAGTTAAAAAAAAAATAAGCAAAAGAAGCAGAAGCTACGTGTTCGCATCGAAGGCAGTAGTTTCTAAATAAAACTTCTACGGGTGAGAGAGTTTCGTGGCTTTAAAAAATGTATTTATATTACAATTGGACATACATATCGTGTTTTGTACAAAAATTCATTGGCTATACATAATAGGCTCGTTCCGGGACATCGAGTCGATTGTGCAGGATAATCGTGTGTGCGTGAGGAGATAAATCGTGTAAACATATATACTTCACTCGATACACTGAATATACAGAAGGCCGCCGCGCGCTTAAAAATCACCTTAACTCTAGAGCCGTGTGGGAGGGTGATCTTCTCATGTTGGAGCCCGCGGCGGCGGCTGAGTTCTGAGCGTTGCTCGCTTTGGAATTTCGCGGCTGCGGCGCCATTTCCTCGATGTTGCCCCTCGAGTCGTTTCTCATCGAGTAAAGAGTCGAGCGCGATCCCTCGCGCGATATTTTCCTGCCCGCTTTTCCCTGCAGACTGGGCCGCCGATTGTGCCGGATACTGGCGTTGACGTCCTCGAGGGCTTTGTCGTAATCTTCCGCGTTCGACGTCGGATTGATGATCGGGAGCGATGCCTCGTTCAGCAGAGGATTCGTGGCTTCGTCGCCGCCGCCGTCCTCTTCCTCCTCCACTACTTCCTCCAGTTCCTCTCCGCCCTCTGTTAGTAGTCCTGGATAGTGCGCTTTCGGCTCGATCGGCTCGATAGTCTGCAAAGAACAAGAATTCTTTATATATTTATAATTACTGAGAAAACTAAAGGATTTGAAGAATATAGTAACCTCATCTAAAGTATAAAAAGTAGCGAATTTTTTGCGGGGTTCGGGCTGACTGGAGCTGCCTCTTCTAGATGGCGAATCGTCGGGCGCGGTGATCATCACTGGAATCGGGGTCGGGGGTGTCCCGGCGTGCGGATGCATCTGCAAGCCGCCGACGGAGGACGCGTAGCTCGAACCGGATCCCGACGTCAGAGAACTGCTCGAATCTATTCTGTAGTGGGCGAATGTGGCCGAGCTTGTTCGTTCTAAAAATAATAAAAAAAAAAAAGTCAATGAATAGCTCACTTTTCCGAAATATCGAATGGATGGCAGCGCACCTCCTTTAGCTCGATGCATCGCACGCACGTGATCGAGTTCGGCGGCCGAGCAGAGGGGCGTGTCGACCTCGTACGTGTTGTTGAAGAGGGTATAATTAACCTCGTACTCTCCAGTTTCCTTGCGAAATGTAATGATGTGCTCGAAGCGGTGGCCCCAGAGTATCTCCGACGGTAAGTAGGAACTTCTGGCCTGAGTCGTCATGCCCGTGGATTCTATCACACCTGTAAATTACGTAATGTCTTAGAAACTAAGAATTGCTCGTGTTTCGAGCGAACTTTTATTCTAATGTGTGTCAGACGCCTACGTTACCGACGTTCGCTCTTGATTTTTCAACGATTCGAGAAAGAAATTTGAAAAACGAGTTTGAAGCATTGATTTAGAAGCTTTATGACATTTAAATAGATTTCCGTCGTCTAGCTTTAAATAATTTCTGGCCGCCGACAAAAATAGTTTAGTCTTATTTTTGGTTTTACTACATCGCTTAAAGATAACTTTTTGATAAATATAATGTCAATTCGTCTTGACGCATCATAATTTGGCATCATTTCCTTCGGTTTCTCGGTCCAGTGAAAGAGCCTCCGATATACAAACGTTATTCGCGAACCCACATTGATTTATATAAATACCGCGCGCGGGGAAGTCCGAAATTAGAATCGAATCAATTGCGGAAATCCCGAAATTAAGTGTACGCGGAACAAGCTTATTGAAGAGTGTTATACGCGCGCGACCGAACCGTCCAATTTTCGCCGGTGCAAATTAGAGGCTTTATACCTTCGAGAAGGACGATGATTTCAAAGCGCTCGCGGAGCATGTCGCTCGCTGATAGATGATAGAGGGGCGAGCGCTCGTTGATCTTGTGGACTATCGTCGTCGGCCAGATGAAGAATATCTTGTCCTCCTCTCCGTCGCCGCCGACCTTCAGCTCCGTCTGGAAGAAAGGCAGCAGCTCCCCCTCTCTGGTCACCTGTCGATAACGCAACGAAATGCGTTAAAAAAACAAAGGAACTTTTGACATGGTAATCGCGCTAAACCGAGCGTGCTTTTTGCCGCGGCCAGTAAATTACACAATCGTAAAAAGTTACATTAGCCTGGCGGTAAATAGTCGGACGCAAAGAAAAAAAAAAAATACGAGTTATACTTTTCTCTTGATCATCTGGGCCCGTACGTGCGCCTCGATGATGTGGCTCTTGCGCATGTCGCCGACGCGGAACATGAGGCAGGGCTGGCCGTCCCTCTGGCAGATGACCGCGTTCCTGGAGAAGAGGAGCGTCTGCGTGCGCTTCTTGGGCCGCGAGAGCTTCGCGAACACGATGCCCACCATAAATGCTTGCAGGATCACGCCGGTCATCGACTGGATGCACATTATGAATATCGCCTCCGGGCACTCCTCCGTCGTGTGCTTGGATCCGTACCTGGAATTCGGAGGGGTTTTAGATCGTTTTGAGTGCGTTTTATCTTTTGTCGTTCTTGTAAATGACCTTTCGCGCTAAGCGCGCAGTAAAGTGTTATCGAATCTTTAGCAGCTGGTTTGAAATTAGATGTATCTTAATTTAAGATCAAAAGCGTAATTTCGTTTTTTGCGATGCGTTTAAGATTAGAAAATTCAATTAACTTCAAACGTTTTATACTTCTATTGAAAATTCTTTATAATCTTCTTCAGTGCAAACCTTTCCTTATCCACGCTTCAATGAGCTTACATTCAAAGACTAAAAAAAAAAATCCAAAGAAACAGAATGCGATTCCTACCCGATGGTGTGCTGCGTCTCGACGGAGAAGAGGAAGCAGCTGGTGAATCCGTGAATGTCCTCGACGCAGGGGGTGAAGGTGATGTTGGAGTTGGCGATCTTCGGATCGAGGTCGCCGTGGGCGTAGACGACCAGCCACCAGACGAGGGCGAAGCCCAGCCAGGATAATAGGAATGTCATGGCGAATACCAGGAGCGTCCAGCGCCACTGGGCGTCCACCAGGGTTGTGAAGATATCCTAAATTAATCGCAAGCCGATAAATCAGGGTGTAAACGAAGCCTCGGCGGCGCGGAGGAGCCGGTTCCGCTTCTATAATTATCCTCCCTTTTATTGCTACCCAGTGACTGATTCTCGAATCAGCCACTGAAAGTAGATTCGCGCTTGATTTTTGCCGGTAATTCGACATAGTCTTCGCTGTGGGGAATTACTTTTTTTCCGCGAGATTATGTAAACTTTGAAAGGGGCGTTTCTTTTTATTTCTTCATAATTACGTAAAATAGAATTTATGTACGTCTCACTTTTAAATATAACTCTTTTCATCGTTCGTCAATGGCAACGAGTTAAAAACCGAGCGATAATCAAGGAACAAAACTTTGTTGACCGAATGCTAGCGAAATTCTTTAGCAGAGAAGACTCTTAAAAACGCAAACGCTAACAAGGTTTCCTTTCAAACGATGATATTTGAAAAGTGGCCTCTGTGTATTAATACCCCCTTTAGCAATCTAAATAAATAGAAGCCTTGCGACGCAGTTTTTCACCGAAGACCCAGAGGGAGAGAGAGAGAGAGCGAGCTCCGCTTTTTCATTACAGTTACCTGTAGATAACGGCGGCGCCGCTTGGCGACGTTGCCTTGCACGACATTGCAGTCGCCGTGCTTGAAGACCACTCTCTTTCTCACTCGGCGCGAGCTGAATCTCGTCTGTCTGTACCTGAAAAAGGCATTGTTTTAAGTATTATCTTTATTGCTCGCGCGCGAATCGCGAGAGGAATCGCGCTCAAGGCTGCGGGTTTTTCTCGCGCGGCGGCGACGGCAACGGCAGGAAACCGAAAAAGATCGTTTATCAGGCGAGAGGCCGTTTAAATCGGTGCGCGCCGCGGCTTCGCGAACGATCGCGCCGCTGCCAAAAGCTCGCCGAATCCCCGAGAGGAGGATTAACTGGCCGTTCTTCCGCGGGGGGAACACGCGCGGACGCAGACACGCGAGAGAGAGAGAGAGAGAGAGAGAGAGAGATGGTTTGTTTGGCTTGGCGTACACAGACGCCGATTTTCCCCTCGAAAAATGAACTCTTTACCGGAGACGTTTGGAGTATGGGTTTTTGATCGACTTCAAGCCGACGGACAAACGAGCCTTACTTTGATACACTCGACGCTCGGGCAGTTTATTCGGAAACTATAATTTAAGTAATTTCGCGCGAAAGTTCAATTTCGCCGACGCATAAATAACTCAGCCCGAAGGTATAAACGCCGAGGCGTCACAGCCGCGGATTGAAAAATCGCCGAGGAAAAGAGCCCCTTCAGCCGAAATAGAAAATTGGAAATTCGAACGCGGCTTGGTCGGTTCGCGAGAGAGGCTCCCGGGCCGCGTGCCAGGCGAACCTGCGCGCGTAGGTCATGGACGTCTCGGCGTCTTGCATCGTCGCCGGGGCTTTCCGTCTTTTCTCCCGCTCCGAAAATAATATCGCCGCGGCACTATAAACTATACAAAAGCGAGACAAGTCGCGATTACTGCGAATTTCCCGATAAAAAGCCGTAGCCGCGATCCGCGCCTGCGCCCCCCCCCCCGAAATCAATCTCCGCGCGCGCGTCTCTCTCCCTCCCTCTCCGTCTCCGCTCGCGGGTGTGCGCGCGTTTATTTTTAATAATCCAGTTTCTGCCCGTTGAAAGCGGAAAGGTAGTTGGCCTGCGCGTACTTTTGGCACTCCTCGCGCCACGCGGCCTCCCCCGAAGTCGTGGCTTTGACCACTAGCATCGAGACCTGGGAGATGGCCCGCCTGAGTCCCGCCAGCGCCATACCCGCGTCGCCGAGATGATGGTGGTGCTGCTGCGGCGGTGCTTCCCGTGGCTTCGCCTCCGTCACCTGCATCATCTCCAGCTCGCTCATCCTCCCGAGAGGCCGCGATTATCGCGCCTTTTTTTTTTATAAATAGAGCGTCCGTAAATTTAGCCGCCGAGCCATACGAGCGGCGCAGGCCCGCTACAGCCACACGTCACAGCCTGTCCAGAGCCAGAGGAAGATCCAGATCAGCCGCTTGCACCACATCCGAGTCCTCGGCGAGATTTACCAGCACTATCCGTCCACTCTTGCACTCTCTCTCTGTCTCGCGCGCGCGCCCGCCGCACTGGCACGCACACCGATAGAACCACCTCTAGTCGATGCACTCGCTAACGAGGCACTGAGCACACAGAGAGAGAGAGAGAGAGTCCGAGCGACGGCCAAAGCTCGTGCAGCCGACGATCGGCGACGCGCCTTTTGGACCGAGGCCCACGCCGAGGAGCGAGAGCCGACAGCCAAGGCCGACCAGAGGCGCCCCGGCTCCGCGGCTCGACTTTTCAGAGCCGAGAGCCTGCTGACGGGGAGATAAGGACAGGGCTCGCGGGACGCCGACCGATAAGGGAACCGAGTTGGATGTGATAAGGACGCGCGAAATATTGTGTCGAGCGTCATTTCGATCATATGGGTATACGAGCGTGGATTTGTTCCAAATTTGTACGTCGCGAAGGAGCCGTTTCTTAAAACGCGGTTATTTCTATCAGAAGATATGTAACGTAAGAGTCACCGAGTGACAGCCTGAACTCGAGAAAGCTTTTTAAAATCTATTTCCAAGAATTACTTGTTTAGCGAGTATTAGACATGTTTATTGTGTTTAATTAAAGGATTGATTAACGAACTACGAAAGATATCGATCCGCGTTCCCGCGTAAATTCTAGTATTAAAAGAGCGTATCCACTGCACTTTTCACCACCGCGGCAGAAAGACACGCTTCCGCGCGAATTCCAATCGTTTCATTGCTGCTCTTAACTTTAGCTTTATTTAGGTGACAGCTTTAACAGGCGACTCGAAGCGCCTAATCTCGAAATAATATCGAAACCGCATCGCGAGCCAATTCCTCGCGAAAGATTTATACGAAGCGAAAAACCTCTTTTCCAGAGAAGAACGGCGACGATGCAAGGAAGGGTCGAGCTTTACGTTCCCAAGAGGCCGGTACGCCTGGTGTCTCGAAAGCAGATCGAGCAGAGGTGCTATTTTCGTTGTGGTCGAGAAAGAGAGAGAGCGCAGAGTCGTCGAGCTATAATCTCGCCTGCTCCAGATCTAAGCCCGCACGATCGTTATCATTGCTTAATATTTTTAATCGATAGTGCGCTCGATATGTCGTTTGGGATTACCGATGAAAACGCTCGGATTGCATTGGGAAGGCTGCTGGACGGCGATGACGTTAATTTTACGTTCTAGTTAATATGGTTGCACGATCGTTTGCGAGAATTTTCGCTTGTTTTGCGTGGTCGATTAATTTTATTTTTAGTGTTTATGAAACCGGTGTATACTTTTGGTCGATCGTAAAGTTCTTAGCACCTACTTTATTTTTTTTACCGGCAGAAAATTTAATTGCATAACGCGATATAAATATTAATTTATGCGAGGAGTGCGAGAATAAATTATTGTGGTACTTAACATTGGATGTTCTTTAACTGGTAAATAAAAAAGACGGCAGGCTTCTCTTAAAAAAAAACAAATAAAATTCAACCAGTCTCCTCGAGAGACGTTCGAAGCTTCGCCGAGAAAACTAACTGCTTTTCAAATCCGCAGGAAAAATCTTCAGATAAACGCTGCATTTTAAATTCTAAATTCACGTAAGCAAACATGTCGAATCTCAAAGAAAACAAAGCTATTGTCTAAAAGTTCCATTCAAGTATAAATTCACTTAACGCAGGCAACGTTTTAATCACCAGGAAAAACCCCTCTATTCGTCAGAAGCTCATTCATCATTACATATCGCATTCGTCCCTCACCTGCTGATCAGCGCCCCGGACTCGGTCCTGAAGCTGATCCTGCTAAAGTTCCTGCGATTGGCGAGGGCGATGGACGGGTTCCTGGAGGATCTTGCGCTGGGCCCGATGCTGGCGTCCTCGTCGCAGTCGAGCAGCTCGTCGCAGCCGGGCTGCCAGGCCGTTGGCCCGGTGGTCTCGGCCGTGAGCGTCCCGGTGCCGGAGCTCGAGACCCGCTCCAGCTGGAGGGCCGACAGGGCCGCCGGCGACGACTCGCAGTGGACGCTCGACATCGAGCGGTGCACCCGGGCCGGCATTGCCACCAGTGTTAGGTGAGTCTAGATAGGCTGAGGCTCCGTGGGACATGGTTCGACGGCCGGGCTACTGCTGGGAGAGAGTCGGGTGGGATTAGAACGCGAAGCATTTTTCGTCTGGTTTAGAGATAGGAAAGTTGGGAAATGTTCGTTGTATACTGCCGAGGGTTTAGGAGGATAGTTTTGTTAACCTTTCGAGTGTTGGCGTATTTCAAGCATTCCGAGCCTCTCTGTTTTTCTGTTATTTTTTTTCTCACAATTAGATCGCGCGAAATAATCTTTCTTAAACGGAAATATTAGTTTTTCCGTCCAACGATAATTGAATAATCTATAAATAGCGATTGCATTATTATGCTTCTATATTTGTTTCCATTAAAATCAAATTCTAATATTTTTTGTAGACTTGATTTAATTTTTTTTTAAAGTAAATTTGTCGAATAGAATTTTTAACATTCCTTTGAAAGCTAAAAGTTATCGATCTCTAAGAATAATTAATAATCATTTTTTTATATCTAACACCCTCTTTTCTTGAAGGTGAAATTTTTAAATTTTAGTCGATTTATTATTTCAGTCAAAAAAGTTTGATTTCTTGTTGAAAATGTCGGTAAACACTTATCTTCGGTCTCAAGCCATATACATATATCAGGCCCAAATTTTCACGTTCTACTTTTGAGAAAAAATAAACCCGAAAGAGAAACTTTAGAACTTGAGAAATCAAGCATATACATGAAAGCAAAAAAAAATTATTTACGGTTCTACATCTGCTTCCACTCTTGCGTCTTTCTGCCGAGAGTAAACAATTTTTTTTTTTCAAATCTCATGCGTGGGTTAATCTTTGAAACGCACATTAATTAATTAAAACGGCACTCGTCAACTTTTTATTAGGATTAGACAAGTTTTTAATCATCTTTTTTAAATAGCCTGATGCATTTCGCGTTTCTTCATATAAGAGACATGTGCAATTCACAAAAGCAGCTTACTACTCGGCAATGCGGCTTAAAGTTACGAAAATTTAAATAGCCTTTAAGTAAGACTTGCGTGTTAAAAGACTAAACATTTTTCCGTCATCAATATAGAATAAGTATCGTATAGCTGAAGTGCGGTTTATCGAAATCCTCGTGAATCATATTTCATACGGGCAGTCAACTCAAATTTCAATTGAATTTAAATGTATAAATACTTATAAATACTTATATAAATAGTTTACGAAGTGGGAAAAAATTAACGTAAACAGCTCGGCCTCCGATGTAACCTACTTACCGATGTATTTATTACTTACAATTTCAAATTGATCGGTTGCAAAATTATTTTTATATGCAAAGTATTGAACCATTTTTCAACGAGTGTCTACCCGCTTCATATCACTAACAATAAATTTCTTTCAATTTATCATTGATGTTTTTCAAACTGTGATAACAGTAATTTATTGGCACAGCTTATCACCGAAAGGAAAAAAAAATTTAGCTTTATATAGCAGTTTGCAAATTCTATTAAAAGCACAGCAATTACAATCTATTCCCAACAATAGAATACAATGGAGCGTTGTATAAAATTTAATTTTATCTGGCAGCTATATGACAACCGCGTTGACATTTCTCGGCAATGACTGAACGAAAATTATTCAGTACACAGAGTTCCCCTGGCGCGTCATTATTAATTTTACCAAAAAAAAATCCTACCTGCAGATAAGGGAAAGAGGTTTAAAAAAGGAACAATGTAAGAAGACACTCACAAAGTAATTTGTTTCTCTTCCGAAACGGGCGTCATTAAGGTATAATGAGCGATGAGCGAAGAAAACAGCGATGACTCGTAAATCGAAAAACGTCTCTTTATTGTTCTCACACACAAGTACATATGAGCACTATAATATCCACAGCAGAGGTCCGGCAGCGGACCTCCGTCTGGCGCGCAACTCCATATCGTTCAGCACACTCACAAAAAGCAATCGGCAGAAGGCACCGGCCGCCGTTCAAATATTAGCTCTCGATATCGCCGCTTCTCCGAAATCGCACACGCGCAAACTTATGCAACGGATTCATATCTGCCACTTAGACACATCCTGGCTGCTCTTCCGAAGGCTACTATACCGTCGCCGCCTGGAGCGAGGCTTTTTCCCGCCGTTCACCGTGATTTTTTCTCTCCATTCCTCTCTCTCTCTCTCTCTCTCTCACCAGCTGTATATACCTATTTTACACAAGATCCCTCCGCGACACAGATGCGACACACCGCACACGCAGAATCTTCGAGAGAGGGAAAAGAGCGCGCGCTCGCAGCTTAGCACTCGTTTATCTGCGCCGCTGACGCGCCTCCGCTTCGCCTTTATCGCGGTCGCCCGGCTTTTCTTCTCTCTCACTCGCTCTTTCCGGCACTTGACGCTCAGCGCGGCGGCTCCATTACTCACGCGTTCGCCGCTCGCCAAAGTTATTCGGCGTCGATTTTTAAAAATAACTCTCCTCCCACTGCGCGCGCGCGCGCGCGCCCCGCAACTTGGCGGCCGAGCACCACGCCGTGGAAAAAAGCAGCGGCGCGCGGCGGCTTTCGTCGTCGAGCGAAAATACCTACTGGAGAGGTGCGACCCACGTGCCACGTTTTGCACCGCAGCCTTTCGCATGCGAGTCTCGTCGTCGCGCATCGCGCACGCAGGCGCGAACACCACGAGCGCACGCTCTGTACAGATGCTAAACTATTCTACCGAGCTTAAAAGAGAGAGAGAGAGAGAGACGAGCCGAGTGCAACAACTTTAAATTCCTTCCTTTTTTATAACCTACTTTTTACATGGTTCTGTTGCGCACAGCGCTTCCATTATGTCGAGTTTCTATATTTACATTTATTTACGCAGGATGAAAAAACGCTTCCAGCAGGTAGGCTCTCTGCCGCTTTTTGCACCGCAACACCGGCATCCCTCCTTCTGCAGCATTCTGCAAAATTAGTTTGTTGTTTTATTTTTTACAATTTAGAAGGCTCATTTACTTGTTCCTTACCTTTTATAAAATCTGTACATTTTTTTTAGTATTTTAAAGCTAAGAATTCTTCTATTCTATGAGCTTGCGAACTCTCAGTTCCATAGATAAAAAAGCTCTCATATTTGGGTCCTGAACCTTATCCATGATCAGTTTTTGTACATCAGTTTGACTGCCTTTTAACACGGCACTGAGTTTCTCAGCATACTCTATCCACACACAATTGGCACAACCAGACATACAACACGATGTGGGCTCTTCAATTTCATCTATTGTTGTAGGTGTTTCTGGTACATATACTGGCCGTACTTTCTTGTCACTTTTCTCATCTGCATTAGGCTTACAAGGGTCATTATCCTCAACTTGAGGCAATTTTGACATTAATCTATGATTAGAGAATTGGTGTTTTGAGCTTCTTAACAAAAGAGGTCTTAAATGTTGTAGCTTAGTCATTGCTTTTACTTTTATACTTATCTATAAAATATAAAAATTATAATTAGCTAAACTTAAAACAATAATGTCATTGCACAATATAAAAATAAAAATAAATTAGCTTATTACATACCTATATATTTTAAAGTTCTTGAAAAAGATTCTGTAGACTAAAAAATACTTTTTATATACTTTTAAATCCTGAAAAAATGAAAATCTATATATATTTTAGAACATAAAGCGTTATCAATTGTTATAAGGATTTTGACATTTGAAATTTTCTTGTTTTTCATTCACTAACCTTAAAATCTTCGTTTCTCAAGCTCCGAGGATCAACTTATTCCAACAAAAAATTTTGTAGGTAAAAATTTGTACACATCCTTACTTTTATTCAGTAATATAAATTTCTTAAAATCTCGTATTACATGCAGTATAAAAACATTGAAAACGGTCTATCATCAGCTGATACTCTGACTGATTACTCCCATGATACTTTATTTTTGCAGCAGCATGCTGTAGCGCATACACTTGCCGTTCCGCGCTGTTGCAGCTCGCTCATTGAGCTGTATAGTGTGGAAAATAGCTACACGTGTGTCTTTCGAAAGAATCCAATGTCGTTTCATCGGTAGCATTGAATAGAAATGGGCCGAAAGATCCCCGGAAAAAAGCATCAAGGAGTCAAAGATCCGAATAAACAAAGAGCCAAAAGATTGGCAGAGTAAGTTAAAATTTTGGTCGTTTGCTTTTTAGGTTATGTTTGCAGATTTATTTATTATTCTGATGTTTCTAGATTAAAGACAAAAATCAATGCTCCGCCTAAAAATATCGATGAGCAACCCGTTCCAAAAAGTTTAGAGAGGGTAATCAAACTTAAAAATGACGTGAAGAATAACGTTTTGGTGCAGAAGAAGAAAAAGAAGAAGAAAAGTAAACTTATTCAACTTGGCGCAGAACAGCATCATAAACCTGTTCATCCGAAAGCTAAACCAGAAAAGATTGTACCAATTTTCAGTCAGAAACCTCAAGAGACTGAACATCAGTTTTGGAATAGAGTTAACAGAGAGACTCATGCCTTCATAAAAGAAAGTGAATTCGAAGCAAAATATAATGTTGAAGTGAAACGTAACTCAGAAACTGGTGATATTGAAGGTGTTGTTAAGAAACCTAAAGATGAATTCTCGGAGCTTGAGAAACTAAGATTAAAACACAAAAATATAAACAAGAAAAAGAAAACTGTCGATCCAGGAAATAATGTTAAATTGTCTAGACATCAAAAGAAACAAGTAAAATTATTGAAGAAAAAAGAGTTAAAAGATGAAGATAAAGCTAAAGACTTTAATTCATTTAAAGATGAAGTCAAATTTGGTGATATTGTACATGCACCACCAGTATTAAAAATTCCTAAAGCTGCTGAAAATAATGCTAAAAGCTCTGTTAAGGTAAACTTTATTTAGTTTAAAATATAGATTTGAAATAATATTTCTAAAACAATATTTTTAAAATTTCAACAGGCTAAAACAAAGAGTTTAATATTAAATTCCATATTAAAAGAAAATGCATCTTCAAAACGTCCAAATAGTACAGTCATAAATAGTACAGTCATAAATAGGACAGTCACAAATAAGCCAGTCATAAATAGGACAGGTAAACGTAAGAGTCTACCTATTGGAGAAAGGCGGCAATTAGAGAAACAACAAACAGATGTTATGGCTGCTTATAAATTATTGAAAGCAAGGAAACTGGCAACTGCAATGTCTACTTAAGGTTTTAATGTTGTTAATTTATTTTTTATACAGCATAAAATCAAAGTAGAACTAGTACATTAGATAGATATATTTTTCTTATTTTAAACAATACAAATTTATAAATTCCACAACAAATTAGTAAACAAAACATTATCCTGTAGTCCAAACAAAAGGCTCCAGCCTCTCCTCGACTGGTAATAAATTATTCAAAGATTCTAGACTTTCTAAAGTCTGATTTAATTGCATGTGGCATTTGGTAAGTTGTCGACTAAGTTCATGGACCCTGCCAAGCTGATCAGCAAATTTGGCAAATTTCTTTTGCCTTTCAGCAGCAACACTCATCATTTTATTTAATTCACTATCAATATTTGTACACAGTGCATTCTGTTCTGTAGCAGTCATTTGTGCACAATTGTTAAGATGATGCTGATATCTGGCACAAAGATTGAACAATCCTATTGGATCGAGTCTTTCTAATACTTCTGGATCACGAACTCTAGGGGGTAAATTAAGCGTTCCTCGCATTATTGGAAGAAACATAGGAATATTTTTTAGCTTTTGTAAATCTGGATCTTTGTCAGCTGTAGGATCTGAAGCTGCTGCCTTGACTACTACAATATTATGTACTTTATCAGAGGCTGCCTTTCTATGACTAAGACCACCACTTGACTTTCTCCTTGCTGATTCTTGAGAGCCAAGACTCTTTCCTCTATAGAGCTGTGACTGTTTATTTGTCATTTTAGGAGAGTCCCCTATAGGTCTATTTACAGTATACGATATGTATGGTATATCAGAATCTGAGCAAACACTTGGTCCAGGACTGGCACATCTTGGTGGAGTATCGTCAGGAATACTTTCTCGGTTGGGGACACTTTTTCCTCTTCTGAGAGGAGCAGATCTTGTGCGACCATCTCCCTGACCATCAACATTTTGGGAACTGTGTTCTGACCCCATATTAGTTTCTAAGTAAATTTATTGCAAAATTAATTTGTAATGTGAAATGTTTTTATAGATATCTAAGTTAAAGTTATCCAATCAATATTTCTTCCATCTTGGCATACGGCTTGTATTTTCAGTTTAATTATTTAAAAAATCAATTTTTATAACATAAATACTTTAGTTATCAGGGAAACAGTCACAGCTCACCACCTTCTTTCTGCATACTTATACCCTTCTTTTAACACATAACCGTCAAAGTCAATACTAACCCGAGCAATCGTAATAATTACAACAACAAGTAATTAAAAGGTTACTTTTCCACCAATGTTTTCGTCGATTATCAGCCTTATATCGACACTTTTTCAAGTCGGCTAGTAGCACGAGAAATCCGCACCCAGGGGTCAAGTACGTGCTGACATCTCTGCGCTCGACGGCGAGGTTCCCAGTGGCTCGGCGGCCAATCAGAAAGACACCGCCCGTTTGAATTCCACGCCGACGAAACTTGGTACCTTCACCGATAGCGAAATGCGACAAATGCCTGCCACGGGCGGAACGAGTTTGTGCGAATAATTTATAAGCGGCGGCTGCCGTTTCATTGCATTTTAATAAACCCCCGGCGATTGCATTTCCTTTCTACGTGAGTGACAGGTTCAAATCTAGAATGTTTTTAGACGCGACATTTAGCTCGAGCTGAATGAAACGTTTCGCGCTCGAAGTGCTCTAATTTTGCGGCTAATGCGGCTTGTAAATTGTATGATTATTTTAATAAACGGAATTTTAATAAAATGACTTCCACGATATTTTAAACGTAAAAATAATAAAACTAAATTGGAGAGATGGATTTAAGGTGTCAATAAAAATTTAATAAAAAATATTTTAATTATCAATTTTTACGACGATTTTCAATGTTCGAGTTATTTGTTCATCTCTTGCGGAAACGATTACTTGCGGTTGAGAGTGATGAAGGTAAATAAATTACTCAATTACTTTCAAGACAGAGCAGGAGACCGGAGGAGATGAGTAAGATCGTATTATTCTTGCACAATCGCGCAAATTCCCCGTCTGTCGTCGCTCCTTTCATCGCTGCAAAGATAATACAATGTATATTACATTATAAGGGTAAAGGACGTAAATTTTCTTAATGGTACTTGTGTCAATTTATAAAAATTTAAACCGGTTTCTCTCAAAAAGTTAATTACTCCGGAAATTGCGGTGATTGTTCCATCAAAAATAAAACCGAAAAATATTCTTGCGTTATTTTTACGTTGGACGATAATTTTGACATTCGCGGGGATTTTCGCAAAACCAAACGCTCTTAGAGTTCGTTCCACTTGTTCTAATCTTCGATTACCCAAGTATTTCAAAGACCTCCGAGAAATATATTACCTTTAAAACTGAAAGCACTCGGAGCATTATCTAAATTATCTCGTTTTCTTATACAACTTAGGAGCATAATAGTCAGTACGGACTCGGCCATTCTTCACTTTGTCAATGTAATTTTTATCCGCACCTCCATCTGGAGCAAGGCCGCGTCGGTCAAGACAAAATCGGCGTAAATTTAAGAAATCGCCGGCCCACTTATCTTTACAGTCGCGCCGCACATATATTTCACCGGGACGAAAAAGAGCGTCGTCTCTCGCTGTTTTTCAGCGGCGCTAAATCAAATTTATGGATCCGCACAGCGCTCCCGATAAGCAAAGCAAAAGGCGGCCTGCGTAAATGTTAATGCAGGCCTCTTCTAATTCGACAGCCGAGGCGCATTAGCATATCGTCGCTTGAATAAACCAAGTATCCCGGGCGTCTGCGAGGTACAGATAATACGTTATCGGGTCCGATCGTCGCCAAGCAAAACGTGTATACGTATAGGAAAAAGAGCCGTTTTATTATATCGGCCGAGATATGCTATATACAAGTCGCGGTAGCTCGAGTCGAGGTGCACACGAGTCGAATGCCGATTTTCACGGCAATTGTCGTTTTTGCCCGCCCTCCGCTACAACAATGATCCGCGACGGCGCGCGGGCTGCCTTGGCAGAATTCGAGCCGTGTAATCGCGCTCTCTCTCTGGTTATAGGTATAGGCTTAGCGTATATGTATGCAGATGCGCGTCGCGTAAAGAATAACCGCCGACGAATTAGCGTGTATACGAGGCGCTCTGTTGCGTCACGCGGCTTTGCTAACTGTGCGTGGCGTGCTTGCTTGTTTGTTTGCTCGTTTGTTTATTTGTACGCTGCTGGCTCTGTTTATTGATAATCTTGCCGATGCGCTTGATGTTTGTTCTATATGCACCGTTGCGAGGTAGAAGATTTGCGTACTTGGGTAAATGAGTCGTTTAATTGAAAATAGGGGATAATAAATTGATAAAATGTATACGGCGGCATAGTTTATAATAACGTGTTTTTTTAAACAATTATTTTAAATCAGAAGGCGGTACGCCGAAAGGTTATTCTTTTAATATTTACTGATGATTGTGCTGCTTTTTTTAGCGTTTGCAGTGCACATAACATTCTGTTAAATTATCACTGAATAAAAGATAAAGTCGAAAAAATATTTTATTTTAATGATTCATTACAGCCGAAACTCTCGGCTTTAATGTAAGAGACACGTTATTAAAGTTCTTATATTAAACTAGTTTCTGTATAGTTTTGCTTGTAATTGCTTTTCTAAATTGAGCTGCGACAAGAAACTCTTGAATATGAAGTATGACCGAGCCGCTCTTGTGCACTGCAACATCGCTTCGAACTATTAATACGACCAAAGTTATTAATTAAAGATCAGATAGTCGAGCCACATGAATCTCGAGAAGAGTATATTCCACAAATTATATTCGTTACATATTCCTGATGTAACATTACCGACCAACGCAAAACGCTCCATCCTTCCGCGCACTGAAACGTCAAACGCAGGCTTATTTTAGCCGACGGCAGCGGGCTCTGAATTAAACGAATCCGCGGAGCAATAATCCCCCCCTCCCGGGAAAAATAAAAAATTCCAATAAGCTTGGCACGCGCAGCGTTCGCGATTGCGATTTCAAGACGCGCGTTGGCATCGCGCGCGCACCTCAAGACAGCTCATTTCCACTCGGTTTGGCGTCGCGCGGCGGCAAAAAACTATTGAAATCGCTCGCGCGCCGTTTTCTATATCGGTGCACCGCATAACCGCTCAATCAGCCGGCGATGATGCACTTTGACTAGACCGCCCGTGCAATCTGCGTCACTGTGTGCACGTCGCGGCGCCATTGTGCGGTGCGCCGCGCGCGCGTTTCTGCCCCGCTGTGTGTCATGTGCACGCTGCGCTTCTCTCCTCTCGAAGCTCTCTCGCGCGAATTATCGCTCGGGATATTGTATCAAACGAGCCTCCGATGTAAAGTCCGCTCGATTCCGCGTTCTGCTCCATTATCGTAATAAATACCGCTACAAAGGCCGCGTCGGTGTATATTTCCTTTCGAAAAAAAGAGGCCGCTCAACATCCCCCCCGAGGATCTGCCCGCGAAGCGGCGAGCCGAAAATAAAGATAAAAACCTCCTCTTAGAGACTGTCGCCTACATTCCTCGGTCACTGTTGCGCGTCTATTTTCGATATGCGGCCGGTTTGCATAACGTCATATCCATCCACCCGCGCGCGCGAGCGCGGACTCGGCTTCGATCAGCGTAAGATCGCCGGCGACGGCCGTCTCGTCTCCGGCTGATAAGCCCGGATTATTACACACTTCGGCTCTCGCGGATACGTATATCTTTCGCGCAGCTTAGAAAGAGAGAGAGATAGAGATAGAGAGAGAGAGAGAGGAGAGTTCGCGATGTTCCCTCTACAGCAGCCGAGAGCGGCGCGCGCGCAGAGAGAGAGAGAGAACCGCGGGACTGCGGGCGAGAGCGGGCGACTTGTCAGTGCACAGCGAGCCGCGCCGCCGCTCAGACCTCGTCGCCTTCGTCGCGGCCCTCTTCCTCGACTCTCGGAGCTCGACTGTCGGACCGAGAGACACGTGCTTATCCGCCGCGCCGCGCGTGTTGTGCCGTGCCCCGGAAGGAAGAGCTAAGAGAGATAGAGAGAAGCCCTTGGAAGAGGAGGCGGTAAGCCGGTACGTAATCGCTCGTAGACTGACATAATTCCCGATTATTGACTCTCGCCGAAAAAAAAAAAAAAAAAAGAAAGAAGGAGCTACGACCGCCGACGACGTAACAACCGCTATAACGACGGGTTACGCCGGGCGGTGTGTGCGCCTTGACCGCTCGCGGGACCTGTTGTGTGTACATCGCACGACGACGCGTGCCTCTATCCGGCAATTAGATAAAGCAGCGGAGCTTCCATTCAGAGCGCGATCAACAGGTAGCTTTTTCGGATGTGGGCGCGGAGCGTCCGCTTCCGCGAGGACAGCGCGCTGTCGACGCCCCTGGTGGAAAAGCTGGCAAGGTCGCGCTAGGAGATCAGGGATGAGGCACGACGCGTGCACAGCCGAAGATGATGCGCGCGAGGCTGGGAATCGCGGCGAAGGGAGAGGGGTATAACAGGAGCCGCGCACACCGCTCACCGAACGACTGCACTTTCAAATATTTTACGGAGCGCCGAGTGGATATCGGGTTTATTGCCGTTTAGAATTATGGCTTTTTTCGAGACGGGAATTCGATGGGTTCGAGCGGCGCTTCCGGGTATCGGGTTTTCACGGATCGTCGGGAGGAAAAGTTTTCGGCTGCTTTTCCTATAGTAAAATGGTTTTTAGAAAATATTGAAATGTTTGTAAACGTTTTTTTTTAACAAGAACAATTTGTAGATTTAATCTATTCCAATTACACGGACGGTTATAAATTATGCAAATTTGTAATTGACAATGTAAATGCTTGTTTAAATGCTTTAAAAAAAACTTGCATAATTATTACTTTTTATTGCAATAGCAGTCATTTTAAATAAATCTTAAAGCGACAACAATGAGAACGAGAAAAAAATCGTTTAAATTAAAAGCGCAATGCGTTAAAATAGAAATCACAATAAAAAAAAAAAAAAGTAATTAGTGCAAGAACGTCTGCGCACAATTTTTTCCCTCTTACGTAAAAGAGATTTTCTCTTACGCATGAATAGACTTTGATATAAAACCAGAGAAATTAAGATATAAACCTACAATCCATTCGAGCAACGCGCGACTTCTCCGACGACCATCAAACGGCGGGAAAAAAAACTTTTACTGCCAAACTTTTCTCGGTACATAATTAATGACCTGGCGAAACATCGATAAACCGTTAAAGCCCGGCACTCCGCAGGAAAAACTCCCGATACACTTTCCACGCAGGCAGAAGATCGAGCGGCGGGGACTAATTCGAGCGAGCCTCTGCTTATTGTTTTACGCGCTAATAACCGTCGACGACGACGAGAAGCGCGGAGAGTTCATTTGAATCCCGGAGGCGAGAAAAATCGCGGCCGACGATAAAGCGTCGGGCAAAAATGGAGGAGCAGCTGGCGAATATCGATGAAAAGCGCCTCCGCATATCGAGCGGAGAGCGCGTGACGCGGTCTTGTTTTTCTCTCTCTCTCTCTCTCTCTCTCGGCTCAAAGATAGGCGATGTTAAAGTTCGCAGCTCAAAAATATAATCTCGAAAATATGCTCGCTAGCCAAAGCGAGAGAGAGAGAGAGAGCTCTTTTATTGCGACAAGCGGCACGCGTGACGCCAGCGGAGACTGCTCGGATTTCCACTTTTTCAAAAGCTCGCTCGAGCCGACGGATTCAATGCCATCGCGAACTTTATTCGCGGCGCGAGCGCGATTTTTTAATCGAGTTTGTAATATTAATTTCGAGCGCTTCGAGAGCTCGACGCTGTAAAAAGTTATTTATGCGTTAGATCGTTCCTTCTGGCGGAAATTTTAATATTTGTATATAATTGCTTCTTCTCGATATCCTGGCAAGAAAATAAGTGTAGCTTTGTAATTGTTTAAAAAAAGCCGACGGCCAGGATTTTTATACGAGTGGAGTAGAAATCTGCAGAAATTAGGTGTCTCAATCGACAAAATACAAATTGTAATCGCTCTTTCTTTTATTGCTCGAACAACGTTATTACAACCTGTAAGTTTTCAAAAAACGCTTTCCGAGTCGTTAAATTTCAACTTTATTAATTTGAAAGACATTACCCGAGCCGACGCCGATTCGCGCTTTAATCCTTATTTTATGGAGCGATACAATAAGATCAGAGCGTTTTTTTTATTCCCTCGCGCGTGTAAAATCCCCGCCGCGCCGATTTCCAATCAGCCGAGCCGCGCGAAGGCTGCACATACACAGAAATTCGAAAAAAAAGCAAGCGAATCGTCGGAAATTTTCACCGCCTTTATCTCCGATCTTTGCGCGGCTCGATTACTTTTTTTTTGCGCTCCGCCAATAATCTGTGTTTGCGGTGTGCGCGCCGTCGTCGTTAGTCTTCGTAAAGAGGTGCTTTCGCGCAATAAAGCAACCTGACGAAATGTGTGTGTGTGTGCCTTCGGCGCGAGGAGTGCCAAAAAAACAGATTCGCAAGCCACCGAAATTCAGCGTCGTTTGATCGATCAGCTGAGAGATAACGATCTTGTTTGTTGATTATTGCTTTTTTGTTACGGACGATAAAATGCAGCGGGCGTTCGTTCGAAGGCTTCGTCGTTGTTTTAGACACGCATCATTGATCCCTTATCAGCTTGATAAGTGGAACAGGTCTGCGATAACCGCTGCCGTTTGCTCTCGCACAAAATATTCCGATCTAATGCGGTATCAATGTTGTCGATAGTTCGTAAGCACTTCGTCCGATGTCTTTTTTTCGAGTTTTATATCCGTTCGGTATTTTTTCAGCAAATAGAGCGACAACCGCACGAAGGCATTTTTCGAAACGTCCTCGTTTTATTAACCTTATTCAGCACGTTTGTGAAAAATAGCTGTTTCAAAAAAAAAAGGCCGATCGGTGTTTCGAAATTTTCCTTTCCCGGCCGCTGCTCGCGATAACAGTCGTGTGTTTGCGCAGATCGCGCCGAATTTGCTCTTTTTCACGATCGGCTGTCTGCAGCAGGCCGCGATTAAAATTGAAGCTTTAATTGCCGTTGAACAGCTGACGTCGACGATCGATGCCTCTTTTTTTTTTTTTTACCACACCGAGAGAAAACAATAACGTCCTTGTCGGGGAAATCTCCCTTTTTATATAGGAAGCTTTCCGTTTATATTGTCCGGGAAAGTAACGATTCATACTGGAAACGATCGAGGAAATTGGCCGAGAATATGCTTGTCACAAGAAGCGGGGCTCTCTCGTTCTTTTTCGTGTTCTTTTGAAATATTGTTACTTTCTTTGCTGCGGGAATTATGATTTCTTGAACCTCGCGGTTCTGCTATGAAAATGAGTAATTAGCGGATAAAATGATTAGCATAAATGGCAAACAATTTTAGAATGATAAAAATCCTATTAGAATTACGAGCGTAAAATATGGGCGGAGAAGTGTATACGGTTTTTGTTGCAATAAAACATTTTTTTAATCTCTCAATATATCTTTCGCGTCAATGAAATGTATTATGCCTGCTTCTGTAATTTTGCATACATAAACGGTTGAATGTACATAACAATAAGTACATTTTTCTGACATAATTCAGCGTAAAAAACAAGAAGCTCAAGGCGCTTCTTGCACGAGATGAAATTACAGCTACACCGAGTTTCTGCAAAATTTTTTCATCAACAAATGTCAGCAGAAAATATTATCGGCAGATGGCTATTTTATTAATAGAATAATAAATTCCCCCGGCGACTCGAAATGAAGAATCAACTCGCTCGCTAAAGCACATAAAGAATGAAAATCGACGTTAAAAATCCTATTATTCCCGGTTACTCGGTCCAGAGTGCAAGTCCCTCCCTCAACTCGCTTCCCCCCCGCCATCCCCGAACAAGCTCCCAATAAAACCAGAGTGTGCTATACTAACGCGTTCCCGTTTACTTTGCCTTGCAGATATAACGTCGCCTCGGCGCCTAACACTAACCCCGAATTAACCACCGGCAGCTGCTCTAACCTCCGCCCAAGCAAATGTAACAGCCACCGGCATCTCCCTCAGGATGGGGCGGCAGCGGAGCGATCACCGTCCGAGGTAAGGCCTATATCGGGCAATTAGCATTCGAAGGGCCGAGAGAGTTTTTCTTTTTTTTCCGGCGCCGAAAGTGAAAATAAAGCCTGTCTCTTTGCGTGGCGTCACGGCCGAGCGAGCGGTCCGCGTATAATTCCTAATTACGAGCCGTAGATCCGCGGAGATGGCTTCTTTGCGCGGTGCCAGGTGCCGCGATAAAAAAGCGGGGGCGGCGGCGTGTCTTTTGTGCCGCGAGGCCGATTGTCCCCGGACGGGGGGGAAAAAGGACGCGCCTCGGGGACGACGAAAGGCTTTTTAAGGCTCGGGGATTAGTGCCCCCGCTTCCTTAATTAAAGTCTTCCTTCGAGGCGATTCCGGCTAAATGATTAAAAATAGATCTGGATTAGCTCGCGGGGACGGGGAGATTTTTCTCTCTTGTTCGCCCGGTTTATGACGCTGTAACTTTTTTTTCGGGAGTTGATGAGTATATTTTAGAGTGACGCTTTCGAAATCGTAGCGAATTGCTGAAGTACAATTATATTTTGATGTGATAAAATAAAACACAATAAACATTTTGCACAACACTCTTTTTTAAGTCGAAAATTAATAACTATACAAGTATCGACGGAGTTCGAAAAAAAAAGCTTGGCCGACGATAAAAATCCGCGGTATTCCTTTCGACAATAGCCGCGTGATTTATAACTTGTTACTTTCACAATGCCGAGGCACAATACTACAACTCGTTCACAATGGACCGAGAAAAAAAAAAGTGGTCCGCCAAATCCACTGATTTGCGGCGGGGGATTACCCTCCATTTTCAGCGACCGCACCCGGCAGAAACCCTTAAGGACCCACCGTCGCCCTTAATCCGAACGCACGACACACTCCGCTCGAAAATATCCTCGTCCGCGGCCGCTTCGTTTCCAAGCCGATACTAATCCTCCGACGTAATGGATTTTTAGCGGAGCCGCGCGGCCGCGGGAGCTTTCATTTTCGCTTGACAAAGTGGTTTTTCGAGTTTCTCCGAGGCGGATTTTACTATCGTCTAAAGTCCCCCCACCTCCCCTCGCTTCTTCGGGGGGGGGCCGGTTACTTCGTTCCTCTCCTCCGCTCCTCCACGAAAATACATCCGTTAATTGAAGATCGGCGAAGCGGGCCAGCGGCGGTATAACGAGACGGCCGCGGGGATCGATGCCCGAATCGTCGCGCGTAAAGAGCCGTTTCGCAAAGCGTCTCTCTCTCTCTCGGCCGGGGAAATGGACACATAAAAATAATGGAGCGTTACGCTCGCGTAATTTCCCTCCGTCCGCGGCGGGAGCAGGTTTTTGCGAGCCGGACGAGCAGCGCCCTCTGCGACACTGCGGGTGCGAAAGTGACTAACCCCGCCGGAGGGGACTTTCTCCGGGAGGCTTCGTTTTTCACGGGTGGACGCGATCGAGACGCGCGCCTGGATTTTTAATTGCTCCTCCCACCGCGGAAATTTGACCCCAGCGGCTGATTAGCTGAGCGCGCGGGGCTTTTATCGCGGGGAAACGCGGAGTTTTGCGACGGCGGTTAAATTTGAAAGCCAAGTTCGATCGAAACGCGATCCGGCTTGGAATGGTAATAAGAAGTAGTTTTATATATTCGAAAGTGGCGAAAGATAGGAGTGATCCGGACTCGCGTTAAAGTGCAAAGAGACGGAAAAAGGAGGCATGAATCCTAACGCTTTTTGAGGTCAAAGTATTGAATAAACTCGGCGATTACGGCTTTCTTGTCGACGGATTCTTCGCCGACGGCGTCGAAGCTGTTATATCCACCCGAGGAACGGAATCGCCCGGACGATCCACTAAACTGTTTTTGCGCCTGGGTATTTAGCAATATAACTCGGTTGGCCAACGGCGCGTCGTAAAAAAGGCCGCGCGGCGGCGGCGGAAAGCGATTTTCGGAAAATAATAATTTCATCTCCGGCGAGAGAGAGAGAGAGAGAGAGAGACGTCGACGTGGAAAAAAAAGGAGGCGCAGGTCGTTGGAAAGTCGCTCTCCTCTCTCTCTCCCGCGGCTCTCGGGATTATTTAATCCGCGACTCATAATTATAGGCCATCCAGCCTCCGCGGCTCTCCGGGGCTGCTTCACTTCCGTGTTTATCCGCGGCGGAGCAAATAAAATCTCCAATTACTTAAGCCTCTCCGAGCGATTAAATAATCATCGCGCGTCGGTGAATATTTTCCGGGCCGCGAGGCGCCGTCTCCGTCGAAATCCCGGCCGGGGTATCGGCCTTTTTCCCCCTTCCCCCTCCCCGATACGCGTGTAGCCGTGAAATTAAGCGTAATAGGCGGCGGAGAGAAAATCTTAGAAAATTGAGTGTTCCGTGAGAACGAACTCTTCTCTCGCGGCTCTCCTTTGTGCCGCCTCCGTTTCACAGCTCAGCAAAAAGCGCGCGCGCTGAAAAAAGGACCGACTCTCTTTTTGTCGCCCGCCCCCCGAGGATTGCTCAAGTTTACGCAGCGCGAGAAACGCGCGCGCCTCTCTCGTTTACGTGCACGATTTTCAGGCCGATTTTTCGGCGCCGCGTCGCAACTGCCGCGCGTCGTCGATGGCGCAAACGCGGGACCCGACGACGGCACGTATTATACTATAAGTGCACTTGTGCCATTGTGACATCACCGGAGCGTCCGATTAGAATCGTGACGATCGCGCGGGGACTTTTACTTTTTCGTTTTGAGAATGGAAACGCGCGTATATGGGCTTTTCGGGCGTACGTCACGTTGGATTTTCGGGAAAGGACTAAAATTGTTTCCGCGTTGAAAGTGACTGTTGGATTTTAGTTTAATTCGCCGCTTTCGGGCTCGCTTGACGTTTCGAGTCCGACGGCGGACACTTTGTAAACAAAAATTGCTTTATCTATTTTTAAACGCGCAACTGGATTTTAATGTCAAGCGCAATTCCCCGTTCGATCATTTAAGCTTTCATGCGATAAATTATCTATTTCTGTTCTCATTTTCCAGGTAGCGAAGGAAGGCAATTCACTTAGCTTCGCGTAATTCAATAAAGCACTTAATAACGGCAACATCATTAATGCGCTTCAATAAAAATTAATGGAATAAATACCGCGGCGCAAAATAAACCGACAGAGAGAGAGCAAGATTGTAAGCTTATTATCGAAAATCGATGGGCTCGCGGCGAGTTTACCTCGGGCGTTTCACGTCAATCAGCCCGTTAACCCATTGATCGCAATGAATCTTTGACCGCGGCCGACCGATCGGGTGGCCGCCCACGCTAAAATATAAAAAAAAATCCTAGGCGATCAATCGGCGCGAGGCGGCGAGGAGGAGGATTTGGCAGC
Source organism: Ormyrus pomaceus (assembly GCA_900474385.1). NCBI lineage: Eukaryota > Metazoa > Arthropoda > Insecta > Hymenoptera > Ormyridae > Ormyrus > Ormyrus pomaceus. The sequence continues at coordinate 33,092 of UCOM01000465.1, forward strand.
GGGCGACTCTCGCAAATAGAGCGCCGCTCGTCTCGGGCTCTTGTAAATAGATCGGGTAAAGGTTGACCTCGGAGTCGTCGCTCATCGCGACTTTTCTCTCTCTCTCTCGCTCTCCTAAGCCATTAGAATGCAAGCGGCGCTCTTGCTTTCTCCGGTGCGCGCGGCGCGCCGCGTAATGCGACGGAGAAAACGAGCGGTGCAGCGCGGCGTCGTAGTTTTCATTCATCCTGACCGCCGTCGCCGCCGCTGCTGCACCGAGGCTGCGGCTGATCTCTGGCCCCGAGAATGGATGTGCGCACCGCGCGATTGTTTTCCGCGTTCGACACAATAATTCGCCGGGGGAATGAACCTTTATTGCCCCCCCCCCTTGTTAGACTGTTAAATATATTTGGATTACCGCGTTACGTAAGTGGGAAGGTGGTGTATATCTGAAATTGTCGCCTATAAAATATCGGTCGTTAACGGCTGGAAAAATGCTGCCCGACGCCCGGCTATTAACCGCTGTTTATGTGTCATTTGAGATTTTAAGCTGCTCGAGTTATTTTAATTTTGCAAAAACTGATGTAACCGCGACGGCCGATCCTTTTCAAAGACTTTAATGCACGCGGCCGAAGTGTCTGAAAAGAGTCGAGAATAAAAGAAAATTAATCGATGCCAATTTTTTGCCTTATGGAGTATTTTGTTTTCTATATGCAAAAATATTTGTAAACTCGCTTTGAAGCAAAATTACGCTTCCGGGCGTACATTTTGTAATATTTAATACGTCAGTATAACAGAGTATTTTGTACATTTACAAAAATTCGTTTATATTTTATGACTGACTAGCAAGCAATTTAAACTCGAGTAAATATTCACGAAGCTGGAATTTTTAATCTAGAAAATGTCAGATTGTAAAATATTTGATTAAAAAAAAAACTGTTTTAACTTAATTAAAAACACATACATAATACACTCCTTGAAAGCGTCAACGCGCCGACGCAATAATTCGCGCGTCTATTTCAGAAAATCAAAACACTTTTAAACCCTCTCGGCACTATTTTCAGACGGGCCATTTCGGTTAAAAAAAGCCTCAATCCAATTAGCATCCCGAGAGAGCACACACCCAGGAAAAACAAACGAACCCGCGCCCGAAAATCCGAAGCCGCGGAGAGCCGTCCATCAAAATCGAATAAAAGTTAACGACGCGCTCGTTAGGGTGTGCGCGTAGTTATCTCGGCGTCAATTAGTCGTCATCGCGAGAGAGAGAGAGAGTGTGTGTCCGGCGATGATGATTTCGTCGCCGGGTGGACTCTTGGCTCTCGGGCGAGAGGAGAAAGAGAGCCAGCTTGACACGGAGCGCGCGGCGCGCTAAAAATAAAGGCGAGCGATAGCGCAGAAAACGAAACACGAGATAGCCGCGGCGCTCGGACAGAAAAGAAGACGCGGGAAGCGACAGAGAGAGAGAGAGAGAGAGAGAGAGAAGCGCGGACGAATTTGCAGAGCCCGGAATATTATGCGCGAGAATTCCGGAGAAACTGCCGAGGAGGGAAAAAAGAGAGATACGGCGCCGCTCCCGAGATCGGCTTTAATTTTCTCTCCTGGCTGGCTTCGTTTATCGTCCTTGGTTATCGGCCGCAGTTGACCAAGAGGTTCATTCTTTCGGTAGTTTTCCTCGTTCCGAAATAATAGCCGCGGAGAATGAGAAGTTGGTCTTGCAGCTTTGACAGCATTAATTTATACTCGGCGAGAAGGAGAGACTGTGTAAACGTGCGCTGTTATTCGAGCCGCTGGACGCCGATACGCTACAAATCTTGGTCGACTTTCGACGTTTTATGTTTATATCTATTATGATGCAGGAATTACTCACTGCATTATTCATTATCTATTTCTCTAGTTCTACTTATTGTTTTTACGCTAACTGCGCGGTTTCCTTAAGTATATTCAGTTTCCATAAATGAATCATTTGTAGTATTACCGCTTTACGATACGAAGAAAAGTAGCTTAATGCGACAGGACGAGAGACAATGACTGTGCCTTTTCACTTTTTTTTTTTTCATAATTAACTAAATTGCACATTTCCTCCACTTCGTAGGATGCGATTGCACTTTTGGTAATGGTATTAATGCAACTTTCAGAAAAGTCTTTAGGCCTATAAAGGAGTACGTAAAACTTTTTTTAGAATTACAAATTGCCCCAATGAAATTTCATGGACGTCTATAAAAACTGACGTTATTTACGTAATTCAAATTTCCCTCGCTTCGTATATAAATTACAGGATATACCATCGCAGGTACCTCCGACCCAACGTATATATTCATTTTCGACTAAGCTGCATCGAAATTTCATCCGGCCCCGCGAGTATTTTCGTTCGATTCTTTATTATATTTCCAAACGCAATCGGAATTCCCCGAAGGCATAAAAATCAATTTGGCCGCACTCAGGAGCGCGGCGGAGGCTCTCTCGCGCATCGCTGCCTCCTCCTCGTCTTCGTCACTTTTCTAAGCTCGAGCGCGAGGCGATAAAGCTCGATATTTATATACTGTGTATTCGCCTACCTGCGCAGCCGCGACTTTATATACCCTCGAAAATTCGCGGCGGGCATTCCGCGATCCGTCGCGCTGCTGACTCAGCCGGCGGCGGGCTCCGCTTTATATATATATATATATATTTACCGCGCAACAAGTGGCGCTTTTCATGCTCGCACGTACCGGGAGCGTATCGGCTTATCAGCCGCGTCTCCGGCGCGGATTAAGCTCGACCTCGTTGCCTCGACATCGATGCACGCGTGCGGCCAGACGTACGTAATCCTCGCGTGACGCCCCTCGTACGCGAGGATCGACTCTCGATTTTCTTTTTCTTTTTTTTTTTTTAACGAGGGACGCGTTGTTAGCCGCTTTCCACGGCTGATTCGGCTTTCGGAGGAGAACGTCGTCGTCGCCCTCGGGAGGCTGGCCGAGGGAGAGAGCCGCGTCGTTCAGCGAAGAGGCGCACACGCTTTTGTACGTACACGAGAGGCGTACAATTAATACGCGCGGCCGCCTCTTGCGCAATAATATCGGGAAGGTTAATTCCAGACACGTGACCGACTGCGGCGCAAGGCATACAGCAGCGCCGGCGGTGCAGCGTCGGCGACACGCACGTCGCGCCGATCCTCGAGAGGTGGAATGCGCGATCGGACGTGCAATTTCGTCCGATTCGCCGGAATAAGATTCGCCGCCGAGGAGAGCGCACGCCGCTCTTTTATTCGAGTTATTTTTATCGGTCTTATCGAGGATTGTATAGCTTTTTCAAGAGTGGTCTCAAGTTCAAATATAGCGATAAATGCCGGCTTTTAAATTTTGGTGTACGTGTTTACTGACTTTTGGGGTAGTCGAGGCAGACGAGACGAGTTTTCACTGTAAATTACTCATTATCATTTCAAATTGACGGTGAAATATGCGCGTCGAGTTAAAAACTTTACTTTTTGAAATGTAAAACCTACAATGGGTACCTTCAGTTTAATTAAGCTTGTTTAACCTTGCTGGAATTGGATGTTTTGAGTGCCGGGCAAAAGCGCAGGTTATTCCCATTCATAATTCTAAAATATACAGACATTTCCGTAATTAACATCGGGCATCTTAAATTTAACTCGAATAATTGAGTGCACCGGGAAAGGTTTGTTATTCTCGTCAGAGCACTGAATACACAAACAGAAAACCCATTTTTCTGGGCCATATCGCGTAACCGATAAAATTTTCTAAGAAAATCTTGACCGTCCTCAGGGGCGAGTATTTTTCCAGCTCCCCCGCCGAAAATCCCTCTCGCGACAGTCCTCAAAATGTACAGAAACCACCGAAGAATAAATGACTGCGCATCAATCTCCAGCAAATTTATCTCCGGCAAACAACAAAAACAGTCCAGCTCAGCTAAGCTTCTCCGGTGGCGATAAGTAAGCGTCTTCTGTATATCTGTTGCAGGCATTCCCAGGGTATCAGCGCTCGAAAAGTGATCCAGCAGCGCGTCTAAAAAAGCCGAGCTCGGGTGTTTGAGGCTTGCCTTATCGTGACTCTCGGAGATAGAAGGGAAGGAGAGAGGGAGAGAGGGAGAGAAAGAGAGAGAGAGAGTATCCCGGCGGCTCGTGGAGGCACATGAGAAAGTCTGGCCGAGGCATCATGCCCCTCGACCTGTCGCACACTCATCCCTACGACGAGCACAGAAGCCGGCCAGCCAGGCCGCCGCCGGATATTCCGAAATAGCAGCGCAGCAAGCCCAGGCCAGTCCTTACTCAGGAGGCTCCTCCGCAGGTTCGACAAGTCCAGGAGGGACAATCAGCATCTGCCAGTTCACACGCCGCACTCGACAGGTACGTGCCTTATTTCCAGCGGCTCTCGACGTTTTACTTCCGAAGCCTTTAATCGGGGATCGCGGTGATTTATATTTCGCGGCTCGGCGCGACGACGCGGCAATCAATTTTTCTCGAGTTATACAATGGGAGCTCATTTATGCGCACGCAAGTCGAAAGATTGTCTTGCCGCGCTGAGTGACTGAGATATTTTTCTTTAGCCACTCAAGCGGAAATCTATTCTGGCCAACGTGACGCTGTATTTACTCCGTACTTTGAGAAACTTCGGTTCGCCAACGCAATTTCCTCCTCGAAGTATCTCGCCCGGGGAAAATGGAATCCAATTATAAGGTACAATAATTCGAGAAAACGCGCAATGAACATTTACGTTTCCAGGATGGGATTCTCGCGCGGTGACGTTTCTTTAAAATCTCTTAAAAAAAAAAATCCCTCCGCGACAACCAGATTCTCAATCCGAGCGAAAAGCATCAGTCTCGTAACGACCGCTAGAAAATCCATCGGTAAACTCGATATTTCCATTATTCCTCCCTCCTCCCTCCTCCCCTCCCTCCAGCCTTATATATCAATCGATTCGTTAGCGCGGCGACTTTCTCACTCGTCAAAGTCCGCCGCCGCCTCCTCTCGCGACTCTCCGACGCTCGAGCGCGGCGGCGTTAAAGCATCTCGTTCGAATTTAATCGCGGCGCTCTCCCGCGGGGAGCTTTTATGCAACTCTCTCCTCTCGGATGCGCCGCCGCGCGATGCGATTTTGCATAATCACCGCGGCTAATCGGGCACGCGTCGAGCTTCCCCGAAGCGTAACGCATCTCACCGCGCTCTGTTTACCCGTCGATCTTCTCGCCCGAACCTCACGTATTTAGCGATTAATGTGCATCGACGATGAAATAAAAAAAATTGTCCGCGCGCAGAAGCATCGAGAGAGCCGAGCCCGGGGACACCAGTAGCGCCGCAGCGCAGGAACCGGGGCTCGAGCAAGGCCAAGAGCTCGCCGCCGCCTCCGGAATGCCGAGTTGCAAATTCGGACTCGGCGCCTGGTGGGGAAGCCGATAAGCTGCTGGTCAAGCAGAAGCAGCAGCAGCAGCAGCAGCTTTCAACAGTCGAAAACAGCGGCGGCAGCGGCAGCGGCAGCAGCAGCAGGAGCAAGCTACGAGAGCGGGCAGCCCCCTTACGAGCAGCCGCCGTCCGGGAGGGCAAGATGGACGTCGCGTTCAAGGTCGCCGGGAACTGCATCAGGATGCGACAGAAGCTCTTCCTCGGGCTAGCCGGCCTCGTCGTCGTCTGCACCCTTCTCATCGTGATGGACCTGCAGCTCGACCTCGGCTACAGCGGGCACCACCTGCTGCCCAGCCACGGCAGGGTCAGGATGGGCGAGGACCCGATGCGCGACACCGTTTACAATAATTTTAGGTGAGAGATATAGCTTTCGATTAACCGCCGAATAGCTGGATAATGCAACGGCCGCGGATTTCGGTGGCCGTTTTTTTTTGTTTTTTTTTTGCTATTGAAGCGGTGGGAGCTTCGTTCGCGTGATCTTGAATTTTGTAATTGTTGCTCGCGAGTATATAGTCATAGTTTACGCGCACGTATGGGAATTTTCAATTGATGCTGTCAATGCCTTGTATCTCAGTTATGTAAACATGAAACTTATTCAATTACCGTTACTTAATATTCAACGAGTTTTTATGAAGCAGTTAGAGTGTATGATCTTGCAAACATTATATAAAAATAGATTTAACGACAAGCTGAAGAGTGAGGTAATCAAAGTTTACATTCTCATTACTTACAAAAAAGATGCTAGGAATTCTTTTTAATAAATCATTTAATATAGTCCTATTTTCAGCGCTTCTGATCCTTTGCAAAAATAGAATTTCCATTATGTATTCATGATTCATGAATAACTCGGTAAAACCATTGTTCCTAATTTAATATTTCAACACGAACTGCATAATAAATTCATTTACAGCATAATCAAATAGTTAATATCAGCCGTAACCAGTTTCGACTGCGTATTAATAAACTCGCCACTCGCCCTTCTGCGCTTAACTTCGAACCGAGCAAACTTCTCTAACACTTCACTCCGACACAGCAAAACTCGTACTTCGCCGTGACGGCAGAAAAAGCCTGAAACCCCGTTACCGCGGCCGGTAGCCTTCTCTCCCAAAGGCCGCCGGTCTCCCCGCGCAAAAAAAACTCCGCTAAAAGCCCAAACAATGGTATTGCGTTCTCCCAGGCGAAAGTTCCTGCAGAGGATGAACGCCAGCAAGGAGCTGGCCTCGGGCTCCGCGGCGGAGCCGACGAGCGTCACCGAGGCGCCGGCCGAGCCGGTCTCCAAGAGCACCGCGAAGGCCAAGCCGACGCCGACCTCGCCGCCCCACGACGCGTTCGCCGACCTCCGGGACTTCCTGGACAGGGGCGAGGGCGTATCCGTCGACGAGGGCGTCGTCAGGATCAGCGACGAGGACGAGACCGACAATCCCTCGATCGGCGAGGTGAACCATCTCAAGTTCGGGTGAGCAGCCAACCACATCTAACTTCTCTCTCTGTCTCTCCCCTCTGGCCCAGTTTCGAGAGCCGCGCGCGCGCTCAATCGCTCCTCGTTTATGTAATAAATAAAAGCCTTTGTGTGCCCTTGCTGACGGACGCGAGCGGCCCGACGAGCGTGTCCACGCATCGGCATTTAGCGCTACGGCCGTAACCGGTTCTTTTTAGCTTTTCGCCTCTTTTTTTTTATCCCCGAGTCCGGCGCGTATTATGCGCGAGCAGGCGCAACGACTCTCGCGCGCTTCCTTATGCGCCCGCTGCCTGGCCGCGCTAATTGTTCGCCGTGATTTCGACGCAGATAAAACGACGGCCTTTTGTTTAGGGTCTTGTTTCGCTTTTACGTAATATCACGGGGTTAGGTGGAAGAGTACTTCTTTTTTTTTTTCTGTATTGCGTTGGATTCAATGCTGGTTTTATCTGGTTGACCCTTGGATTTAAAGTAATTTTCAAGGTTTCTAAATAACGTCGAGAAGGCAACAGGTTTAAAGCGACTGTTTTATAAAAGTAGGGAGCGATGAGAGTGTTTATGCATTCCTTCTATCGGCACTGTAAATAAAGAAAGTAATAGTCACTTTAAGACGAAAAATCAACAAAGACAGATCCATTTATCTATTCCCTCAAAAAAAAATCGTTAATTGTTAAATAAACGGCAGTTTAAAAAAGATGACTCGAGTCGAGAGGAAAATGGAAAAACTGATGGCAAAAGGGAAAAGTGATTGTGTACACAGTGAACGGCAAACTTTATGACACTCGAAGGAAACTTTACTGTGCCAGTTTTAAAAATTAGCTGCTCGTAGTAAAAAGCCGCGGTGGAGAGAAACTTTACGCCAAAACTTGTCAAACGCGCTGAATTTTCTATTGAAATTATCACCAGTTACGACGGGAAATACCGGTAGCATATATCAAAAATTAGAATCCTAATTCGAGCGCACATTATTCGCAAGCAGCTCCGTAATTGAAACTAAAATTTCGGTTAAAAGCGAGTTTAATTACTAGAATAAAACTTCTTTTTACTTTAAACTATTCTTAAAAAGAAAAATAAACGCGGACTCTATATGTATAAGCTTATCAGTGGAATGATATAACAACGCTTAAAACCATTTGCATGTATTTAAATTTTTCCCATTGTTTCTTTTTAACGGTCAGAAAAGGATCATTACTTTCTATTTAGTTTTTTTAATTATTATAAAATTAAACGGGCGGAATTTTAATTTTATATGCAAATTTTTACGTTAAAAAGCTAATTTATAAATCTTAATCTCCTGCAGCGTTAGTAAAAATACTATATACACATAGTACGCGAAATGTTATGATAAGTAACAGTGCCGAAATATCCCGCATACATTTCGTGCTTAATCTTAATTGCAGAAATTTCTCCCAACGTTCATGACGAAAGAAAGGCACGAAAACTAAACACAGCAATAAAACTTGTACAAATAAATAAGTAAAAAAAAATACAACAAGTTCATTCAACGAATATTCGTCAGCGTTTGCGTTTCGAGTAGAGAACAATAACAGGGTTATACTAAAATATTTTGAAGGAAACGGCGACGAGTTTTAACGGCGCACAAACAGTCGACATTTCTTTCGAGCGCGATTATTCAGCGGCCGGCGAAAGTCTAGAATCTTCGCGGCGAGTTTTTCGGGGAGAAATCACCGCTCGGAAAAATGGAGTTTGTTCCTTTAGGCGACGCGCCGTTCTTCTCCGCGCCGCCGTCCCGCAAATTATTGCTTTACCAGCCGAGGAATATAAATGCTTCTCGTGTTTATTAAACGATAATGAATCCCGAGGTTAAATGGAAAAGTGTTGATTAAAGCTTAATCAAGTTGTGTTATGGCAGAGTAGAGGTGTGCTTTGTTAGTATCGGAGATTGATAGAGTAAAGGGATTATAGGGTTAATTGTTGCGGAAGAGTTGAGCGGTGAACCGTTAAACCGGAAAATTACTGCACATTTAAATGGAAATTACAAGAACGTGATAAGTTTCTTAAAAGTACATGATTTCTAACTATTATCCTTTGATAACTTTTATTACAGATGCAAAAGAAAATGTAGTTGATTTACTGTAAGCTTTACTTCGCATCCAGCAAAAATTTGTAGGTCGAGGATGATAATCTGCGATATAGCCGCAGTTTTCACGATAAAAACTTTTACAATTCTTCTATAGAAATTAGCTTACGGCTCCGACGTAGAAAATCATCTGCTGGTTTCACTGCAACAAAAACCTTTATCTCTGCATTCTAAGCATACCACAATCTATCCAGCAAGCCTGTCCATCACGGCATAACAGTAAATGGAAATTTTAGTTGGCTCCGCGATTATAATAACTGTGACTAATAAAATAAACCTCGTAAAAACCGATCTCTTCCAGTCACTTGGCACTTTAAAATCCAGACTCGCAGCGCAAAACAGACCTCCGGAAAATTCAAAGCTGCCCGGAACGGAGCGCCGTCGAATAAATACTGCAACAATCGCAGGCATTTTTTTCCGCCTCTTTTACCGCCGCTTATCCGCAAGCACTCTTTGGCCGGTCGGTAATTGAAAAGAAGAGCTCCTCCTCCTCTTCGCGCAGATGTACGCATATAAAAAAAAGGCCAGCTTCCTCTTGGCGCGCCGGTAAACGAAATAAAATTAGAAACTTATAGGTAATAAAACGCGCACACTGTATTCCGAATAGCCAATGAATGCGCATAATGAATCGCGGATGTGCGCGCGCAACCTAGAAAACTTGAGCGCAGCGCGCGCGCGCGCGCCTACTTTACTCTTATTAATAAATTTGCATCGAAATAAAGACGGTGTGCGCGAGGAATTTCCCTCGTTTAGAATTGTCGGAGAAGTCGAGAGCCTCGGCAGCTCCTTTTCGATAGAAATTGTTATTACCGATCTCGAGCGTCAGTGTTACATCATTAAAAAATGCCGATTACAACGTCGTGTTTTATTGTTCAATCATAATAAATCTCGCAAATCGACTGTAGTTAGCAATCAATTTTTTTTTTTCTTCCAATTTAACGGTACTGCCTGCACCGATGTAATATTGCATAAAGAAAATTCTTAATAATTGTTTTCAACATTTAAGTAACTATTTGCCCAGAAAAGCTTTTAAAATCTACATTTCGCAACGGCAATCAATATTTATTACTTCGCATAACAAAGAGAAAAAAAACGATATTGTCGCCGCTCGGTCTTCCATTTTTTTCTATTAATTATTCGAATACATAAAAACCACCGCTAACAAAACCGTAAACGCCTGTTACCTTAACATCCGCATAATAACCAACCTCCATTTCATTATTTAAAGACGTCCGCAATTCTAAAAAAAGACTCCTTCCAGCCTAAGAGCCTCGCGTATATATATTCCCGCGAACAATCGAACAGCCTCCTCGGCGAGTATCCTCGTGCACGTCCACTCGAAAAAATCCGCTCGCAAACAAATGCAATTACCGCCGCGCGGCTCGTTCGGTGACACGGACAGAAGTGCCTCTAAATTCGTCCGCGAAGTGTAATATAAAAAAAGCTCGGAAAATCAGATGTCAAAGCTCCCCGATGACGTCCGCTCCAATTAGCTCGGCTTCCGCGGCTGCAGTGTATACGTACAATGGAGCGCGCGCGATCATCGCCGCGGTTTGTCGCGGGTTTCTCGCGCCGAGAGCGGATTTACAGAGCAGAACCGCGCCTGCGTGTAAGCACGTGTGCCGATTCCGCGGGCTCGGCGGGTGCGTGTTTTTCTTTTTTTTTTTTTTTTATTTTCCTTTCTTTCGCGGCGAGAGAGGAAAGATGATGGCGGGGCTTCCTTGTTAGCGGGCGCCGTCTGGCGCGTAAACGGGAACGAGAGTTGTGCAATATAGGCAGGCTGGGTTTTTTTTTTTCATTTTTCCGCGCGATTTCAATGACGATTAGCGCCGGTAAGGCGGAATTAAGCGATATTGATAATAACCGCGGGGGGAACTTCTGCTTATTGTTGTTCTGGTTAATTGCTATTAGAGATTAGACGATAGGATTGTTTTTGCGTCCTCGCTGGAGAATCGCGGTAGATTATGACGATGATTTTGCGCAGAGAGAAACGACGTTTTGCCGGTGTTTTGTTGTTGTGAATAAATTTAGAATTCGCTCACGAGTGCACACTTTTGCGACATTATACGTCGAGTGCAATTGCACTTTGAGGTAGTTTGCATTGGGTTTAGAGATAAATTTCAGCAGTAAATTAATTCAGGGGCGAGTAAAACTCCCGAGGGTTGTAAGAACTTTCGGTATCCTTCGCAAAAGCCCCGACATTTTGCCGAGTTTCAGATTCTACGAGAATGAACGATAAAATTTAGATGCTTTATTTATAAAACGTACATAAAGCTGTAAACGTCGTGTAAACGCAAATGAATTTTTCGCACTCGCAGCCACCGCGTTTAACAACTTCGACCAAAGGATTAAAAACCGTTCCAATTAAAAGAACCATTCCAATAGCAATCGCTCGATTGATAAGACCTTGTCAAGCGGAGTGAAAAATGCAGTTTCTCGCACACCGCCGCTCGCGCACTCGCCGCCTTCATAACGCCCAATTACCCGGCGAAAAGGAGGCAAGTACTGAACTTGATCCCGCGTTCAATCTATTATTACCCGTTTTCCTGCGAAAGCATAGGCTACACGCTATACCCGTAATCAGAGAGCCGCCGCCACGAGTTAAGATCTCCTCGGATTAACCGCCTCGCGCGCGAGGCTGATAATTAATTTCTAAGGTCGCGCGCCGTAAAGCAGAGCGCCGCGGCGGCGCGCAACCTCTTCCCGTGGCGTCGATTTGAATGTCTCCCGGCAGAGAGAGAAAACACCGCCGGCCGACACTGTTATACGCACCCGTTAACTGTAACGACGCTTGTACGTCATTAGCTCGCTTTATGAGAACCGTCGAGGGGAGATATATAGGCTCCGATCAAAGGCACTTAGCGCTTTTCCGCGAATAAGGCGGCCGTTAAATTTTTCGAGCAAACACGCGGCTCTTTTCGCGGAAAACGCCTCCGTCGCGCGCGCGGATTTGCGAAACCGGGGCGCAAAAACTCCCTCAATTCTTCGGCGAAACGTTCTAAACAATGACGATTCGCTCGCTCTTGATCGCCCGCAGGAAGAACAGCTCGGTGCTCGAGAAATTCCACATGCAGATACGGAGGAGGGAGCTGTATCCTAAGGACTCGCAGATCGTCGAGGAGCTGCTCGTGTTCATGGCGACGCAGCCGATCATTCATACCTGTGAGTATATTTACACTCTGGTAATTGCTAGTGTAAACTGTCTGTCGTCGAGCTGCAATTTTAATTTGCATCCGATTTTGTTTTTTGCCCTTTTTGATGAACGAGCGTAAACGGCGTTTTTTTGTTCGAAAGCACCGGTTGTGATACTTATGTTAGATCGTTAAGTTTAATTTTTTTCCTCTTTTCCAGTTGAGATGAAGTTATTAAATGACGTAGCTGTTTCACTCTGATTAATTAAAGCAACTTTTCTCGGAGCAAAATGTGTGACTTAAATTTACTTTGTAACAAAGAACCTCAAGAATACAATGCAGGAGCACTATTTTTACTGAAAGAAACGTCGACCTTTTACATATTCTCTTGCAGTGCAGATCGGGTTGCGCAACGCGGATATTTACATAAAAAAATTTTCTTACGTTTTTTTCTCGTCTGTATTTTCCGAGAATACTCGTGTGCTTCTGTTACTACTTTAAATATCAATACGCGTCCGCATTATAATTACGCTCAAGTAACGAAAACACTCGCTTACATCGAATTCAGTTCGAAACAAATTGCAAATTGTAAAATTGCCGAGAGCGAGAGCACTTTAGAAACGGCAAATCGGTATTACGAAATCCCGAACTCTCACATGTTTAACAAGAGATTTATGCTTCCACGTGATTTTGCAGCCGAGAAGTCAGGAGGCACGCAGCTGAAGCTCGTCATAGACTATCCCGACAAAGTGCAGGCGCTCTTCAAGCCGATGAGGTACGCAAATCCGTCCTAATCGATATTCGCGAATACCAGGCCGATTACTTAAGCTTTTGCCGCGGTTTTTCCGCCAACCGACGTCAGCAGCAGCAGCAGCAGCAGCAGCGGCAGCGACGGCAGCAGCTCACTTTCCATTCTCCTTAGCTCGCGAGCGTACTAATTAAAATTTAGAGCCTCCGAGAGCCGGACGATTGTGCAAGTCCTCCTCCTCCTCGTCCTCCGGGCGTTTTTCTCCTTTTCGAAAACGATCCGCCGGTTACGCCGAGGAAAACAATAAATCCGTTATTATTGCCTTTATAAAAGCCAAGGCGCGCTCCGGTATTCGCGCGGAAGCGGCTTCGAGAAAAGCCGCGGCTCAATTACCCCCCGCGGTTTCCAGGCGAATTTTTAATGGAAAACTCCCCTCTCTCTCTCTCTCTCTCTCTCTCTCCGCCGGGAGAGAGAGGGGAAATTAGCCATGCAAAAAGGCGAGGATCGCGTGCCGGAAAAATGGGCCGATCCGCGGTGCAGAAGAAAGTTCGCTTATAGTCGCGCGAGGAGAGAGGAGAGGCTCTCCCCGGCCGATTAATTAGTTAACGGCGTCGCAGCCGCGCACGCAGACGACCTAACGGTATGCATCCAACGTGCGTGCGCCGTGCGCGGTCTTTTGTCGAGCTCGCCTTTTTAGCGCTCTCCGCCGCCGCCGACGCCTCTCCCGCGTCTCCCTCCTCGAATTATATACACCAGAAGCAGAGCCGCTCTTCGACCTTTTTCTAGAATGCCGCGCGCTCGGAGATGCAGTATTGACCGTGAACTCGAGAGAGCGAGAGGAGAACGGCCGGGTCGACGAGGGGCCTTACATAATTGCCCCCGTAATCGCTAATCGAGCTTTCGCCACCGACGACATACTCGGGATACTTGGGCGGGCATCGCCGCGAGCTTCGCCTCGCCGCTCGGGGATATCGGCCGGTGCGCGGTCGGGCCCGCTTTTTTTTTGCTCGGCCCGCCTTCTTCGGACGCCGCGAGAGACTTTTAAGGCTCTCGCCGCGGCCAAAGCGCTGATAAGTAATTAGGGGAGAGCCGTGAGAGTCACGAGCGATCCGCCATTAGGGGGCTTATACAGAGAATTATTCAGGTGACGGAGCCGGTACGCGGAAAAATGCTCGGTATATTGCTAAATCTTCGTTAGTTCGGGGATTGATTTTGTTTTTTTTTTTTTTTTTTGCTGCGGTACCAGTTTTTTGACTTTAGGAATTTATAAGTCGCGGAGAAAGTCGGGAAAAGGTATTATGTGTGTTTGAAAAACTGAAAATGAGAGTGACGCCGGTTTTACTTCCTTTTGCGTTAGAGGACTGAATGTCTTTGACTTTAAATTTAAATAGCTCTCTGAACATTACATTTAAGTATTAAAAGAAACTTTAAGCTATGAATTATGTTGGAAGAAATTTAGGCACATCGTTTACTTTTAGCAATTGTTATACTTAAATTTCTTTAAATAATTACGGAAATAAATACTTTAAGAATAATAAAATAAATATGAAAACGGTATATTCTAGACGGACACATTAAAAAGTAATAAGAATGGCTCTTTAAGATCGTAGTCTTAAAAGTCCCACAATTTCAAGTTTAAGTGTAAATAACCTCAGCGCGATCCAATATTTACCATCTCCTTTAAATACCAATTTACTCAAAGAAAAACAATGGAAAGTGAGAGAGCAGCCGCCGAAAAAACCGAAAAGCCGCGCGAGCTTTTGGCTTAAGAATCCAGAAAACTTGATTAAAAGGTGAAACCGTTTGTCCGGCAGGTTTCCGCGGGAGCAGCAGACTCTGCCGAATCACTTTTACTTTACGGACTACGAGCGCCACAACGCCGAAATTGCAGCGTTCCACTTGGACAGGTGAGTGCACCCGGGCGTTTTTCTCGCCGAAACTGTCGTCCGGCGGAGTGGAGTTTTATGCACGCCGACAACAACTCGATCATCATCCTTTTTTTTTTTTGCGCGCCGCTGTGCCCCCCGTCCTCCCGAAGGCCCTCGTAAAAAAAGGAGAAGAAAGTTTGAGCGTTTATACTTCTTGAAACTGCGGATTTAATTGCGCATAGTTACGATTCCCGACGCTTGTTTTGAATTGTAAGAACAAAGATCATTGTCTTCGGGATCTATTGCTTTATTTGCGAAAAGAAAGGCGCCTATTTCCGAAATGGCTTTTTCGTTTATCGGCTGGATTTTGTCGATGCGAAGTAAATTGTGGGATGCTTTGAAAATTGAATCTTTTTATTGAAACGAGTGTAAAAGCGGTTAAACCGCTGTTAACAGTTGTTCAAATGTACAATTGAATTGAAGTACAGTTAAATAGGTACTTTCCGAGTGAATTTTGCACGAGTACATTCATAATTCATACACAAGTGCTTAGTTGCACACTTAAAGAACTACTGGCTGGGAGTAATTTCAAATATTTTATGGCGCGTGCTAAATTTCAAACGCATCTCCCAACTAAAGACAATAAATTCCGCTCGGCGCGAAGAAAAATTTATCGCTCAAATAAAACTTCTTCCCCGAAAAATCTGATAAAATTGAATACACTTTGGAGGATTTAGTAATTACGGCGTGCTTTCTAACGCTTAACCTGCCAATTACGTAAATTGCAGCGAAAATAGAGGTACAATCGTCGAATAATCGTAAACTCACGCAGGAGAGCCCAGTGAACTCTAAACGCACAAAGCCCAAACGCTCCGCGATTCACTCGGAACGCACTACTTTTAAGCATCTCCCTCTTAAAAAAAGTGTATCGTGCGAAGCCTCCCACATTCCATAGAGACTCTATAATCCCCCCGGTGAAAAATTCTTGCAGGCTGCTGAACTTTCGTCGTTGCATGCCGGCGGTCGGCCGACTGCTCAACATCACGACGGAGATCTTCCAGGTGACGGACGGCGACATCCTGAAGACGTTCTTCGTGAGCCCGGCGGGCAATCTCTGCTTCCACGGCAAGTGCACCTATTACTGCGACACGAGTCACGCGATATGCGGCTCGCCGGACATGGTGGAGGGCAGCTTCGCGGCCTTCCTGCCCGACAAGGAGACGGTGCCGCGGAAGGTCTGGCGACACCCCTGGCGGCGCAGCTACCACAAGAGGCTCAAGGCCGGCTGGGAAACAGGTGGGCTCCTTTCCACGGGCTTCCATAACGGTCCCCGAGATTATTAGTTGTGGTACGCGCACGCAACGCGGATTTAGGATAAGTAAGGAGGAGCGGCTCCTCTTTTTATCGATCGACGGCTTTGCTCTCTTTCTCTCGGGCGGATTGTCGGCTGTCTCGCGGCTTTGGCGACTGCAGGTGGACGAGTAATGACTGTAATAAGCCGAGCCGAGGACGGTTTGAGTACCTGCAAATAAACGCCGGCTAAAGTTTCTTACAGTTATGGGCTCGAACTGTAAAGCTATTTCGAGTATTTGAAAATAGAGTGCTTTGTATTCTAGATCGCCGCGGCTGTCCGGGGCAAAAAATGTTATATCGATTTTTATTAATAAAAGTAAAACGATAATTGTGAAATCGCGATGATGGTTCGGAGAATTTCATTCACTTTCTATTGTTGTTTGATTGGAACTTTTTCATCGGGCTTCATTGATATCGTTTACTTTCATAACTAACAAAGAATCTTTATAGCACGGGAGATTTCTAAAAGTGAACGTTTACCGAGTGTCACAACGAAACTTCAATATTGCACTTATAATTCTATTAAAAATAACTATTAAAAATACCGAAAATAACGCGATAGAAAATTAGCTATCTTAAAAACGTGGACGTTGCGAAACGAGTAAATTTAAAGTCAAAGTAATCCTCGGCTGAAAATCCGAAATGAACTCGTCAATCCCGTCCTTCAGACTCGGACTACTGCACGATCGTAAAGGAATTGCCGCCTTACAACGAGGGCCGGCGACTGCTGGACCTGATGGACATGTCCGTCTTCGACTTCCTGACGGGCAACATGGACCGGCACCACTACGAGACGTTCACGATGTTCGGGAACAACACCTTCACGCTGCACCTCGACAACGGACGCGGCTTCGGCAAGCCCTTCCACGACGAGATCAGCTGTCTCACGCCGCTCCTGCAGTGCTGCATGATTCGCCAGAGCACGCTGAGCACGTTGCTCAGGTGAGCATTTGTTTTTGCGTAAATTCAATTGGGTTACAAGTTTGTAATTCGAGTACAATGAAAAAATTTGAAAGACCCGCGCGAGAGATCTCTGGCGACTTGAGAAGCTTGATTTTTAAAGGCGATTTCAAGCTGCGGTAGTTTTTCTAGAATTTCCAGATTTGGAATCAGCGAGAAATCAGTTACGCTCGAATGATAATTTATCCGCGATTCCCATCGCGTTCTCGGTGTAAATTTATGCAGACGACGAGGTTACGTAATTATTGCACTTGGCGCTCGAATCGCAAGTCAAACAACTTTTCTTAAAAATCATTGTTTATATTGCAGAACAGCGTTGCCATTTTCAGCGGGGGCCATTTCTCACCGTGAATCTTCCTTATACCGAGCGATTTATATAATTATTGCATTACGGCCGGGACTCTCCGCCGCTAATTTTTCAAGCTTTACTTTTCGGAAGTGCTCGCCCGAGCCGAGCAATCTCGTGGGAATGCTTGATTGAATGAAGCCCCCCCCCCCCCCCGATAAATCAGGCGCAACGCAGCCGAAGAAAAAGACTCTCGCGTCTTTTCTCCGGCGACTCGCACAAACGCGCATCAAGATGTATGATATAATTGGAATTAAAGAGGGTAAATATAGGATAGGCCCGGCGACGGCTCCCCGTCCCATTTCTCATAATTTTCTCTCCCTTCCCTTCCCCCCCGGCCGCCTCTCCGCGTCCGTCTCTCCCACTCGATTTATCCGTCTAAATTGCCAGTTCCTTCGGGCTGATGCGTTACGGCGTCTTGCATGCTAATACGCCCGGGCCTCTTTCACTTTGTAGGCATATTGCAATAAAAGTATAAGCAGAGGAGCGAGCGGGCGATCTTTTTAATGAGGTAAATACTCATGCGCGCCGCGTCGTCCTTCCGTCCTCGTCGTCGTCGTCGTCGCAACGAGCCACTCGAGAGGTCAGGCCTAGAAGAGAAGCGCGCGCGCGACTGAAGGTATATATGCGCTCTCGGCGGCTGTCGGCTTCTTTTTTTTGCGCGCGGAAAAAAAAGGAGGAACTTTTCCCATAATCATTGAAATTTCTTCTCAATATCGAGGAGTCGCTCGAGCTCAATGAGCTGCTTATATAACCGGACGAATGAAAGTGGTAGATTATTTTACTTTGTGTGTACGAGGCGGTTTGAAAGTTGAAGAATAAATTAGAAGTGGTAATATTATTTTTTATTGCTCCATGGAAATTATCGGGGACCTGTATATAAGCTTTGCTCGGAGAGTTTATTTCACGATCGAATCAGTTTGAGCAGAAGTTTTGCGTTTGATTCGAGCAATCGGCCGTTTATTTGGAGCATTTTACGTTTTTGCGGATGCGGATAGATTTTGAAACTGTGCCTCCAGTTGCTCGGTGGCTGAAATTCAAGTTTCGAGATTTTTTCGTAGAGAAATGGGAATTAAAATTTTAAACAAGTTGACCGTATTTCTTGGGAAAAATAACGGCATTTAATTGACAATTATTTTTAAGTAAAGTTTTAATGAAAATAAATTTATGAAAGTTATTGAATACGAAGTAAAAAAATGTTTAGCATCATAAACTTTGGCGACAGAAAGAAAAGCTTTAAAGCCAATCTCCATTCAAACTTTAAGCGAGTGTCGCTTTATCACTGAATGGAATTTTGCATCGTTGCATAAATAACTTTTATTTGATGTAAAACACTAAAGAAAAGTATTCACTCTGCATTAAAGTTACTTCAAATTCTAAAAGTTCTACTTACAGTCTTCCATTAGAGACTTACCGTCCCGATTAGCTACTCGCTTTATAGGATAATACAGTAACCGCTTTATCGAGCTCATCAAAGTTAATTAATAATAATGTGAAATTGACTTTTTTTTTTCAGGTACCACAATGGACCAATTAGACTGAGTAGCGCTATGCGCGAAAGTATGGCAAAGGATCCGCTGGCTCCGATCTTGTGGGAGCCACATTTAACGGCTCTAGACCGGCGGATCCCCATAATACTACAGGCTGTGCGTGATTGCATCAATCGTAGCTCGCATTGGACTAAAGTTGTGAAAGACGAGAAGAGCGAGCAGAGCGACGCCAATGCGCAAAACTCCGTCTGAACAGACTCTTTTCGACCGCGTCTTTCTATCTTCTCCTCCTCGGTCCCGCTCCTCCTCCTCCTCCCTCCCCGAAAAGCTCCCGCTCTATTTTTTACCAACCTCAGATAGATCGACTCCTTTGTTCTACATAATTTTTTACTATAAATGATGATAAACCAAAGCGAAGAAATAAGATGATGCTAAGGTACAAAGCGCTGTGTGTTCTTCAGTACGCTCTTATCAATGTGATTATGTAAATTATTATGTACATTTTAACAGTGTAAAATTTTAATATAAGTGTTTGATTATTTCTAAGTGTCAGTAATAAAGTGTATATAACATTGTGTATAAAGATATATGTTCCTTGTGAATCAACGTCTCGTTCATTTTATTTGCCACGCAACTCGCTTTATTTCGTTAATAATATTTATCATCTATTCAATTTACAAGTATAAAATGCCTTGCTATTCAAATTGAAAGTTCATTTTCGCTCTTAAAAAGTCTTGATAAAAACTTGTTTGTAAAACAAGAACAGACGCCGTAGGAAAATTGAGTAAGCCGCGCTAAGTAGTGAGTATGCAAAATAGACCCAGTGTTGATGTCTTGGCAATTAGCCAGCTGATCGCGCTTTACAACAAGTGACTGCAGAGGGCTACCGAGCACAAGACGCGAAAATGGCGAAGGAAAAGGATAATTCGAAATCCAAAGCTTTTGATATGGCCTACCATGGCCACATATCGCCCCTAAAGGCTCTATTAGCTAATGATGAGAAGCTAAAGTTGCAAACTGATGAGGTACGTAACAACAATTGTCCTCAATTCTTTATTAGCCCGAGAATCGGTATTAATTACCGACCTAACCTAATTTCCATCACAGAATCAGAGAATGCTACTTCACTGGGCGGCTCTGGGCGGTCACGATGAATTAGTCACGTATTTGTTGTCCCTCGGCGTTCCTGTGGACCCTCGCGATGACGTAAGTGAACCACCCATTAATTTTCCCTCAACCCCCCGAGAAACAACATTTGAAAGCGGCTAACTATGACGCAGCATCATAGGGGGAACAATACCACGTGATCAATCTTTGCCCCCACTATTCCTCGTGTTATTGTTCTCCCTCGTGCTATTATCTTTGTTTGAATTGTGGTAGCGCGAATTCGGGAATTGATGTTATAATAAAACTTGTCGAAATTATTTTTATTTAGATAGTTTGCGTTTACGAGGAACTAACAATATTTAAGTTTTTCGGTGCGAAATTTTAACGGTAAAAAATAGATTTATTATTTACCGAAAAACCAAAAATTGAAAAATAAAACTTTGTATTTTATTAAAATTTTTTACAGTTTACTCCATTATTAACGCTTAATTAAGCTCATATTATTCAGAATTGTTAAACTAAGAAGTAGGAGAGTTTACTAAGTCTTTATAAACTTATAATAAAATTATTTGTTAGGTTTAGAATAACTATTTCTAAGCAGTATTAATTTCTTTTCTTTGGGTTACAAATCTAATTCTACAGGGTACAAGGATTATTGATTTTATATATAGTAAAAATCAAGTTTGAAATGATAATTATGCTCAAGCAAAAATAACGCTTAATATTTTTGCGAATTGATTTTTATCATTAAAACTGAAATTGAAATGATTTGCCATACATTGCAGATGGGAATGACTCCTTTAATTCTAGCAGCTTCCGCAGGACGGGAAAAGGTTGTGAATATACTTCTAAAGGAAGGGGCTGATATAAACGCACAAAGTGAAGGAGGTCATTCTGCCCTTCAGTACGCGGCGTCAAAGAATTGGAAATCCATCTGCGCCAATCTTCTCGAGAAAGAAGCCAACGTTAACATAGCCGATAAGCGAGGCGCAACTCCACTTCACAGAGCCGCTTCTAAAGGCAACATCGAGATCGTAAGATTGCTCATTGAAAATGGAGAGCACTTAAAAATCGGTACGTAACGCTCGATCGAATCTTTGGAAATGCGAGTCTAAACCAAACTTTTATTTTGATCCGCAGATACACAAGATTATTATGGTAATACCGCGCTTCACTTGGCCTGTGAAGAAGGAAGAGAAGACGAGTCTAAACTTCTGGTGACTAACAAAGCAAATTTACACATTCAAAACAAGGAAGAAAAGACTCCTCTAGATCTGTGTAATAGGGCATTGGCTAAGAAATTGATTGAGATTGAAGAGAGTCAAAGAAATTAAGTAAAACTAGAATAGTTTTTATACATAAGTAAATAATTATTTAAACAATGCTCAATGTTATTGGAGTCAGTAAATGTACATACATTTGAAAAGCAAAATCTTCATATTTTGTGATAAATACATGAAATATACATTTTTAAAAATATAATTAAAATAAAGTATGTATCGTATTATAACTGTTCTTATGGTTGTTAATAAAAATAAACGCAACACTTTTGTAAACTAAATGTTTCTGTACTTTATTATTATATCTCCTCTTGTATATGCAAGATCCAATCAACTGTATAATCTGCGCGCGCGTGCAATCGCGTGTGTGTTCGATCGATATAAAAGGTATCAAAACTCACTTTTTTCCGAATGTATTAATATTTCGTATTCTCTGTTTGTCGTATTTTCTTATACGTTTTATACTTGAAAGTGTCTCACTTCGCCTCTCGCCACCAGAGTACATAAATGTATAATATAAATGAAAAATAAAATAAATCAATTTGCATCTTGGCAATTAAAATGGCGCTAAAAAGCTATCATCGACGAGCACGTATATACTGGTATAGCGGCATTGCGTGCATTAACGAAGTGAGTACACTCGCGAATTCACTCGTATATACAAAATTAGTAACGATACTCGAGAGGCTTTCGAATCCGACGGTCCTGCAACGTTTCGCACAATTCCTGTTAATCAGTATAAGGCCCTAATTACATTAGACAATAGATTACTGTTATCATTCTGCGCACTGTTCGTACGAATCTTACATTCACCGACGTATCGTATTACCTTCATCAAAAAATATACTAGTCTTTCGAGTTATTAGTCTATTCGTTCGTATTTGTGTTTCTTTTTTTTAAATATGGTGTATAAATATTATAAATGCTTTTAAATACAAAGAATTTCGTAAAATGCTCATATAAAATCGAACGTGCGAGAATTGACGTTTCGAGAACCTTCTCTTCGGCAGTTGACGCATCATGTTCTTTTTAATGTACTTATTGTGTATCTAATATGCCCATATAAATCGTCTACTATAAATCGGTGTTCAATTTCCATAAGGATACGCTAGTAAAAACTGTTCGTTCTTTCCGTTTCTTCCGTCTCCCGTCGTACAAAAAAGACAACGCGCGTTCCATTTTAAAGGTAAAACGCGTCAGCGGCCAAACTATAAAAGCTTCTTAAGTACAACACGAGAGTAGAGGCGTTAAGTAACTTTAGTTGCTCGACTAAAATGCAGAGGCAAATTAATTTTACATAGGCATTGAAGCAACGCAAAATGATGATTTTTTTTCTTTGTAAAGAATTATTAAGCGAAAGAAATAAAAAGCACCAAAGGGCCGAAAGTCAAATATGAGTCCTTTAAAATGAAAGCGGTTTCGCTAACGCAGCTTCTCTACATTGTCTTCTGCTCTCTTTAGTGTTTTTTTTTTCAGTATATTAGTTAAATCGTTGAAATAATTCCATCATTTTCGTAAATTAGTATGTATACGAATGACGCTGATTGTAATGGTAGTTGTAAAATAATAACATAATAGTAATGATAATAATACAATAATAATAAT
Organism: Ormyrus pomaceus; assembly: GCA_900474385.1. Lineage (NCBI taxonomy): Eukaryota > Metazoa > Arthropoda > Insecta > Hymenoptera > Ormyridae > Ormyrus > Ormyrus pomaceus. Next base: position 55,911 of record UCOM01000465.1, read on the forward strand.
TATGATAATGTCTTAGAACTACCTAAGAGTGTTACAGGTTTATAAACTTTTATTGCTCACAGCAAAAGAACTCCTCTGGTCTAGCGTCGCGCGCGCATCAAATCTTTGTGTCAGCATACGTCACAAACCGTTCTACGGTCAATTTCCTTCTTTCAGTAAGATTGTAAATTTATGTACACGATCATTAAACTTTCTTCATTCCCTCTCTTTTTTATACGTTCAATCCGTTCACTTTTCGTTCGTGCGATGGCATCTCAGGAAACTAATATATATCCCTTATTATATACTCCTAGTAAAAGGGAAGAAGGGGAAGAAATAACAAAGACTGTATAAAGTAGCGTCGATTAATTACTTCCCTAAACGCGGGTGTTTTTGCTCTTTTTCTCTCTAATTCGAGATGTTCGCGTTCAATCTCTCGCGAGGAAATCGCGCGCTTCTCTCATACACCAATGATACGACTTCTCGCGTTTACTTGTCTTTCGATATTTTACCCTGGAAGCCTTGTTTTCTTACTCCAGACGCTGGACGATATATTTATATGTATATTATATATTATGCGTTGTCGCGCGTCGTCCTCGCCGATTTCTCGAGATTGTTTCGCATTCTTCAATTTGCGTTTTCCTCGCCGTCTATGCTCTCGTCTTGCGTGGTTGAGTCGTCACCCGAGCCGCCAGTCTGCATCGAGGTACGTTTCAGTCTTGCCGAACCCAGTCCACTGATTGGTTGACCACCGCGCCTAAAAGTGTGAATATGTTCATTTTAAAAAGTTAATTTTCGGCTACAATCTCTGATATAATTTTATTATATGGAGTTGTCGCTGGTTAAATATAATTCACACCAAAAAATATAATTTCAGACACACAATATTGCACTGGATCATTGTCCAGTTTTTTCATTTATTCACGTTGAATAAATTTTTAAAGAGTTCTTTCTTTAAGACTTTACTTATCTCTACGTAGTTAGAACCGAAATATTTGTTAAGTTTCGGTATGTTATAATATTTTTAGCCCAAGCGTATAATAGACTTGTTAATCCACTCATTTAAAATGAAATTAGTGTTAGATTTCTTTAACGAGCATCTTGTCGGCCTGTCATGCTCCATGCTGTTTGCAAACGAGATTAGCCTAGTTCCAGTGTTTCTTTCACAAAACTACAGTACAACTGGAAAGTAATGCTTTTTTCTTTAGCAGAATTACACCCATTTGTGCTTCCCTATTACGCAATACCTACACGTTCAGTGAATTAATTATCTCATCCTTCCAACGACCACGATAAGTGGAACCCAGTGGCCTGCTAGTGTGTGTCTTTGTATCTAACTCGCTGCAGAGACAGACGTCAAGAAATGAAAATAATAAGAAATGAAGAAGAAAAGCATTTTAGAAATTTTCACACTTAGAGCACATATATTAACGAAAATTCTCTTATTGAGATCATGCAAGATACCGACTGGTATTTTCCGGAGCTTTTCAATCGAATTTAAGAATTATTGAAAATATTATTTTTCAAATACTTTTTATTTATATTCATAAAAGAGCCCGACAAAGCGAGCTTCAAAAATTTTAAGATAAGATTGACATAAGAACAACTTTAATATCAGTAATTAAAATGGTACATCTTTTGACGGCTTTATAAATTCTAATGTAACACAAATTATTTACAATAAAATTTGAATTAGCGATATTTTTTGAAAATATATATAAAAATAGATTTTAAGGAAATTAAAAAAGTAAAAAAAGACAGCGGATGATTGCAGATACTATAGAATATCTAATGTAACTATCATTCTAAATGTAATATAAATATCATAGCAAAAAAGTATAGTTACCTCAATTTGTTTTTCAGATTGGCTACTTCTCTCGTAAGCACCTCCTGTGATTCCATCATGTCTTCCATTTCTCTCTGTTGCTTTCGCTTGGAAGCCTTGTGCCTGCTAATTTCCTCTTCTGCCTCGTCCAATTGTCTCTTGAGGCTCTTCATCCTTGTATTAGCCTTCTCCACCTGTTCCTTATATTGCTCAGCGTTCCTTCTTTCATCATCCACTTGGAGTATCAGCTCTTTGACCTTCTTGTCGAGCTTGCGATTAACTTTCTGTTGGGCGAACCTCTCCTTTGTTTCTGTATCCACTTGTTCCTCGAGGTTATTGATCTTGCTTTCGAGAGCCTGGATCGTGGCTTTAGACTTGGCGCGTTGCGCTGTTTCAAGCTCAGCCAATTTAGCCTTGAGTTCTTTGTTTTGCCTCTCGAGGAGGGATCTGTGGGACTCCAATTTCTGTGTGGCAGATCTTTCTGTTTGCAAATCTGTGGTGAGTTGTTCAATAGCCAACTGTGCCTTTCTTGCACGGTCCATAAGAACCTATATAATCAATCAATATATGAGTAACTTTTCATTGCACAACTAATAATTAGTTTTAAATTAAAAGGGTGATCAACAAACCTCATTCGTCGATTGTTCCTCCTCAAGCTCTTCTTCGAGCGTGGCAATTCTTGCGTCAAGTCGGCGTTTCTCATCAAGCAGAATTGTGCCCTTGTTCGCATTATTGTTCAGCTCTTCTTGAAGTTCGTCTCTCTCAGTCTCGGCAACTCGTCTAGCACGTTCACTGCTGGTCAAGTCTTCGTTCAACTGCATAACATCAGCTTCCAGACCCTTGACTTTACGCTCGATTTCTTTCGAAGCAGCTGCCAATTCATCTCTGGCAGCCCTCGCCTCTTCAGTTTCTCTCGTGCAATCCTTAATCTGTACCTGCAATTTCTTGAGCTGTTTCAAAGCATCTTCCTTTACCTTGTTGTGCATTTCGAGCTGTTGCTCCATATCTTTGTAATCTGCTTCTATCTTCTTGCGCTGAGCAATCGCTGCAGATCTCTGCTTCCTTTCATCCTCTGAAAAAAGTATTAAAGTTGTTACCTTAACCTTTTTAAATTATATTTCAAAAAGAGTAAAAGATTTAATTACCTAATTCAGCTTCCAAGTCTCTCAGTTGCTTTACGAGTCCCCGGCGTTTCTCTTCGGCCTGTTCTTCCTTAGCCTGCAGTTCACGTTCAAATTGTGCTCTCATGGCCTGCATGTTGACTTCGAGTCTGAGCTTAGCGTCTTCGGTACACTGCAGCTCATCTTCCAATTCTTCAACTTGAGACTGCTGTTCAGCGATCTTGGATTCCAACAGACGTTTGGCTTTTTCAAGTTCATGTACGTTCTTGTCAGCAGTTCCTTGATTGTTAACAAGTTCGTCAAGCTCAGCCTGCAAGCCCTTGCGAACGCGCTCGAGCTCCTCGATCTTATCGTTTTGTTCATCGAGCTCGCGAGTCAAAGAAAGAACTTTAGTTTCCTTCTCACGCGCTTCGCGTTCTGCAGCATCACGTAACTCTGCGTACTGCATGGATATGGCTTTTTCCTCCATAAGGACCTTATCGAAATTCTTTTGCTTCTTCTCGAGCTCGATAACTTTAGCTCGCTGCAAGTCCAATTCAATCGTACTGTCTTCAAGCTCAGCTTGGATCTTCTTTTTTGATTTATCAAGTTTCTCATTAGCCGCTTGAAGTTCCTCAATTTGACGTTGAAGAGCTTCAAGGTCCTTTGCCATGCGTTTTCTGGATTCTTCAAGAGCAGCTGCAGCTTCGCTCTCTTCATCGGCACGTTTCTTAGCTTCGGCGTACTATTAAAAAGTTAAAAATTGTTATTATTTTAAAATATTTTTTTTTTTTAAATAAACAATAAAAGCTTCTGTCAAGAGTCAGTAAGTGTTTAATAACATATTTTTTTGAATTCAAAATAAAAATTGAATATAAATTATAGTAAAAAGTATAATTCTCTTACCTGAGTGTTCAAGGCGAGGACTTGCTTCTCAAAAGCACGTTTGGCCTCTTCTTCCTCATCAAGTTGATCGCGCAGAGTTTCTTTCTCACTTTCCAGAGCCCTCAATTTGGAACTTAAAGCCAATTTCTGCTTTGTTTCCTCTTCAAGCTGCTGTTGGAGCTCAGTGAATTGACTTTCGCAGGTTGCAGATGCCTTCAGTGCAGCAGACGCCTTCAACTCAGCGGCCTCAAGTTGCTGCGAAACATTTTCAGCTTCTGCTTGTAACTTGGCAACTTTTTCAGCTAGCTCCTGCCTGTTATTCTCGACTTCTATGAGTTTAGCATTAACTTCGACAAGTTGCTGTTCAGCCTGCTTACGCCTACGGTCAGATTCTTGACGACTAGCGCTGACGGATCTCAATTCGGTGGTAATTTCGGCATTTTCTGCCTCGAGAGCGCCTTTGGCCTTCTCGAGAGCAGCCTTGGTCTTTTTCAGAGCATCCATTTGCTCATTCAAAGTCGTGAGCTCCTGTGTATGCTTATGGCGCATATCTTGCAAAGTGGCCTCATGCATTGATGCTTCTTCCTCGAGGTTCTTCTTGAGGGTGGCGAGTTCTTGTTCGCGTTTGCTGCGAAGTTCTTGCTGAGCAGCAGTTGAATCAAGGGAGTCAAGAAGTTCATTTTTCAGAGCTTCCAGCTCCTCATTCAAATCACGCTTGAGTTTCTCAGCTTTGCTTCTTGCTATTTTCTCAGCTTCAAGATCTTCTTGCAATTCGACCAATTGAGATTCCAATTCTCGCAGAGCTTTCTGAGATTGAGCTTTAATGGCACTTTCCTCATCTATCTTAGTCAAGGCTTGAGTAAGCTCTTCCTCGCGTTTGCCTATCAATAATTGCAATTCTTCCAACTGACCTTTCTTCTCAGCTAACTGATCTTTCAAGTCTGACACTTCAGTTTCGACTTTCCTCTTAGATCTATCAACTTCTTGACGCTGCTGGTGATCTTTCAACAATCTCTCTTCAAGATCGGCTATCGTTGCTTCGTGCTTGGTTTTCAATTTTGCCAAATGCTTTGCTTTCTCTTCTTCTTCTGCTAAAGCTTGCGAGAGATCATTTGCTCTCTCTTCGAGCAATTTCTTTTCCTTCAATAGTTTTTGATTTGTGTCGTCTGATAAAGCCAAGTCTTCCTCTAATTTTTTGATCTTAGCATCGCATTGAACCTTTTCGAGCTGAAGCTTCTGCCTTGTAGCTTCCTCTTCTTCCAACTGTTCTTCCAAATCACTGATGTTCAATTGTAATTTTTTCTTTTCGGTCATCAACGCGGAAGTTCTTTCTTCCTCTTCTTCGATACGTGCCTCTAAATCGTGTAAAATTTCCTCCAATTCTTGTTTTCTTGCTGCCAATCTTGCACGCATCTCTTCAGCTTCAGCACACAATTCAACTTCAGCTTGAAGTTGCTCTGCAAGCATAGTTTTCTCTTCGATAGCTTGTTGATATTTGCGCTCGTATTCTTGGGCTGAATGCAATTGCATTTCAAGTTTATCCCGAACCTATATAACAAAATAGAAGGTTAAATATAACATTTTAAAGTTCAAATTGATTTTTTTTAATTCATTAAATAAAAAATAAAAATTACCTGTTTCAATTCATCTTCTTTTTGTGTTAGTTTTTCTTCTTGCTTTGTTACTTCAAGAAGTGGCTTGACTTTAGTGTACAAACGCCACCACTGCCAATTTCTGAGCTTCAAGTAAGCAGCACAATTTCTCTGGATAATTCGAATAGCATTGAGTTGTTGCAAACGCTTTTGGTAGTTCCGTCTCGCAAGGAAACCGCGACAGAATGCTTGGAAGTTGACGATCAAGTCTGTAATCTTGTAATCTCTTTCTTCTTCCAAGTGAGCAAGAACTCCAGCTCTGAAGAAAATCTTGGACTGTCCAACTCTGTATAGATTAGGGTCTAATTCTAAAGATTGGATCTGCAAAAAACAATAATTATTGTAAGCTTTACACAAATCCACACAAAGCGATCGAATCAAAATGCACAATAATACGCACCATATTTTCACAAGCTTTCTTTCCATCCATGAATCCTTTTGGAATAACATTGGGTGTAAGAAGTTCATAACGCTGTCTGAATTCTTGGAATGGAATTCTGTTCGGGAAACCTTGTCTGCAAATACGGATACCTTCCAGCACACCATTGCATCTTAGTTGATCAAGAACCAAAGGTGCGTCGATCTTTCCGGCTCTCTTTTCGTGATTTGGAATAATACACCTGACAAAGTTGGGATTGGTGTTACGCAAAGTAACCATCAACTTGGCCAATTGCTCCTTGTACAACTGAGATACGGTTCTGAACATTCCCTTTCTGGTTCTTGCTCCGAATTGCGTATCAGTAAGAGCTTGCTGAGCCATGCCAACAATTTCTGCGTCCTTCCAGATGTGGCAAACGAAATTATCTTGCGAAGCTTGCAATAGGCTAACAACGTTCTCGTTCAAAGGATCCATATTCTTCATCAACCACTTATCAGCCGAATAATCGACCTTTCCGGCGTAATGAATAATGGCAAAATCTGCTACACCACGGAAGTCGGTTTTCACGAATTTCGGGTGCACATGATGAGCTCCGACGAGCTTTTCTACGAAGGTTTTGTCGGTAGCCTTAGGGAACCAACATTCTTCGTCTAACAGGGCCATTATTCCCATAGGTTTGTCGATCAAATCGATCGTCGGCTGAAGATCCAAACCGAAATCGATAAACTTCCACTCGATGCCTTCTCGTTGGTACTCTTCTTGTTCAAGAATGAACATAGTGTGATTGAAGAGCTGCTGCAGCTTCTCGTTAGTGTAGTTGATGCACAACTGCTCAAACGAGTTGAGCTCGAAAATTTCAAAACCAGCCATATCGAGAATGCCAATAAAACTCGCACCCTGTCTCTTGGTTCTATCCAAGGAACGATTGATGCGATTGACCAACCAGCGGAACATCCTTTCGTAGCAGGCTTTTGAAATGGCTTCCACAGCGAATTCGACCTGCTCCTTGGTCTGAGCCTTCGTGACGAAGTCTCTACCCACTTTGATCCTTGGCTTGAGGAAGGCTTTTGTCATTTCGGTGACGTTGAGGCCAAGAAGGTGTGAAATCTTCTGTGCCACTGTATTATCTGGAAGTGTAGCTTGATCGGAGTTTCTCTCCTGACGGAACTGCATCGATCCGAACAGCATCACCGCCGAGACGATGCGGAAGATGGATGAAAAGTCTTCCGGTGTCATACCCATGATGTGCATCGCCTTAACTGTGGCGTGAAATTCGGCAGTATCGTCGACACCGGGAACCGGTAAAGCTCCATTGGACAGGAAGGGGTACAATTTTGGATCTTCCAAAATGTACTCTTCTGCAAAATAAAAAGTAACGTTAGTAAAATGAAAATTATAAAAATATTATTCATTGTAAGTTTATTTCTAGTGTGACAAAACTTCCGTAGAAACTAAAATCATATTTGAAGTATACAAAACTCACTTGAGCAAATCGATTCCATTAACTTTGTAAAAAAAATAAATAATAAAAGTGGAAAATCAAGTTGAAAATATTATTAAAAATTCGTTTACTTTTCTGTTCCGGGGAAGCGCCGGATAACAGTTGATAAAATATGTGGAAGGTTCTTTCATCCTTTGCTTGACGAATAGCGCGAGACTTTTCCAGAAGGTAGGTCTCAATGTTTGCTCCAGCAATGTAGCCAGAGGCATCAAAATTGATTCTGATAAATTTACCCTAGAAAAATGAAGACAATTAAAGTAACGAGATCAGATTGAATTATTTAACATTGATATAAAAAACTATTTAAACTTACAAAACGAGAAGAATTGTCATTCTTGACAGTCTTTGCGTTTCCAAATGCCTCCAAAATCGGGTTAGCTTGCAAGAGTTGTTGCTCGAGTTCTCCCTGTGACGCAATTTAAAAGAACGGTATTAGTAATTTATAAATAGTACGCGAAAGTCAAAACAACGAATGAGCCAGAAAATGAATGGAGGAAGTGCGAAGAGTCGTTTGGCGGAAGTTCATCGCATCGATAGAATGATAGAATTTTATTAATTTAGAGGAGTTCAGCCATTAACGACGCTTGCCTTTCAGCGGAACACAAAAATCTCTGCGCAAGGCATTCGATTGTGTGCGGTACATTGCAAGGGAAAAAGTCACAAGCATATTTTAATAAATAAAATAAAATTTAAGCTCGGCAAACGTGATTTTTTCCCTTTGAATTGTTATATTTGTTATAAAAAGGAGACGTGATGGCGAAATGAATTTGACACTCAAGGGCATGTGAAAGTATTACTCCACTGTTATCACTGTGTCGGCTTTTTGTTTTTAAAATATTGCGTTACATAAATAAAAAAAAAAGAATCTGATTAAACCGAAATTGTGCAACGGCTCAAGCAAGGTGAAATTACAAGCTAAATTGTATCGCTTAAAAAAAGTTATATTTACAAGTGACGTAACGAATCCATGTTTGAACTTTAACAATAAAATTTATAGACTCGCAGCTCAAGATTTATTAGTAGGAAGTTTCACATGGCCTTACTGGACGATAGATGAAAAAAAAAAAAAAAAAAAGAAACAAATGTTGAGGTCAGATTTACAAGGCATGGGATTTTCAAGTTAAGTGGTGTAAGTATCGCACGCACACAATTTGCCCAGCTACACAGATGGAATGGATGACGCAATGAGCCAATATCGCATCTCGTTGGCGCGTCGATGACAGGTAAACGTTAAAGCTTCGCTACGCTAATTTTTATTTTCGACTCTTTGGGCCTGCGTGAGCTGCGGTGCGTAGTGCGACTGTACACTTATGTTAATAATGGCTTTAAAAATAAAAAAAAAAAATAAAAAAAGGAGGCAGGGCTGATGCACGTTAAGACTAAAGAAGCACACACACCTTTGTTAGCCTTTCGCTTTCATTCGTGCACACATTTAGACGGATTTTTACATAGGAGGGCATATTTACAAGAGGATGACAAGCAGATGAGTGTTAGTTAATTACCGCAAATTTATCCGAACCAGTCCCAGAGCTCTGGTGCCAGCCGTATTTGTAAGGTTTTTCAGGCAGATTTTTAGTAACAGACAGAGTCAGGCAGGCAGCAGGAAAAGGCAAAAAATACCAAGATTATTAATCGCCCTGGAGGGTAAATTGCTTGCGTCAGTTATGAAGAGGCAGCAAATGGGCTTCGATTAGCGGCTATTTTGAAAAGACTTTTTTTAAATTCTTTCCAGCGTATTAACGCGCGGCATTGCGAATCAAATTTCGCGAGAGTTCAATGACAATCGCATTGATTTCTCTGGGCACGCTTGCATTGAGAGAGAATTCATGCGAAAAGGCCTGAAAATTAAGAATCAATCTTTAACGAGTCATTCATAAATGGCATTTCTCAATGTCAAGCGCGCGCGGCAACGTTAACGGAATTTTGAAAGAGCAAATTCTGCTTTCGTGTGTTTATAAACAATGAACAGTGTATGCGATGAGAATGACGATTACGCGACTGATTCGGCAAGCTGAACCCAAAACCACCGAGGTTAGTTAGTATCTGCAGAATCAACGCATAATGCAAAAACATAAATATGAAGAAAAGCTCATCGTCAATGGTTTTTTTTTTTTTTTTTTTTTTAAATAAACTTAAACAAAACAAAATAAGCTCTGAACCAATGAAAAACAATTCGTGGCCCATTGCTTTCTCAAGGATTGACTTACTATTATTAATGCCGGACTCGGAGACTAGAGGAGGGCCCGTCGACAGCACCGAGAAAAACCAAGAAAACGAAATTTAAATTTCACATTAGCACACAGTTTTCCGAGGGCCGGCCTGCAAAAATACTGTCTGCATATTTATACATAAAAAAAAAATCAACAGATAGACAGGGTGATATCTCTTGTTTATTTGGGCTCCATATTGAATAGCGTGTCGTTTGACATCCTTCTAATACTATTCTACGCTCTAAGGCGCTCGGTATTGTCTGCACGTCGGTGAATTTTCGCCGAAAGGCCGCGAGGCGCTAAGCGTTACGAAAATAGCGCGACAATCAAAATCAATAGAGCGAATTAGCGATCGATCAGCGCCGAGCGCCAATCGCTCCAGAGATAGAGATGGCCACCTTTCTTGTCGGTACGAAATTCAACACTCCGTTTGTACTCGTTGCTTTTGCATCCCAGAACTTAAAACAATGAGGCTCGTCGTCGCCGATGACTAAACAAAATAATCGCTCGTAGGCCGCTTCTTTGGAGCTGGTTAGTTTTGTAAAAAAAAAAAAAAAGAAATTACTTGTCGTTGTCAACCGCTGACGATTCAATCGAGCGCCCATTAATTTTCGCTGAAAATTCACGCGGTGCAGACTCCCGAGCCGCCCGATAAATTAACATCACCCAGTTGCGAATGGAGTGGAGGCAAGATATAATTGGTGCTAAAAATGCTAGCTGTTAATTCTTAAATTCGTGTATAATACAAGTGCGTAGATAAAAAAAAAAACAAAAAAAAAACAGTAATTGCAAACACCTCGAACCAGCTTTTCGCAGCGATTTTTACCACTACTACCGAGAGTAAAGCGAGAGAAGGGCGGAGGGGGGCACAGGCCGAGGAGAGCGAGCAATTTTTTAAGTGGCCCGAGTTTGCGTGATTTTCGCAAGAGGCCCGTAACTCGATTGGCTCGATCAGCGCGCTCCTCATCCTCTCTCCCTCCCTCTTCTCTCGCTCACACGTTATAACATATGTACAGCGAAAACTATGTTAAGGCCTTCGCTCGCGCCGATGACAATATTCCTTTTGCCTTGGAGCGGCGCTTGCCCTTCCTACAACTAAAAAAAAAAAACAGGCTCTTTATTTATTTTTCCTGGGGTATTTTCGGGAGAGACGCGCGGAGTTACGATCAGCGCGCGCGCGCGAGGCTCTCGGTGCGATTAATTATCGCGCACAATCGACTCACTGTCCGCGGCTCATAATCGTTCCTTTAATATCGTTTGCAAACTGTGATTTTTCAAAACAAACTTTAAGCGCACGCGATTATTATTTAGAATTTACGATCTGCTTTTTCGTGCCCCGCGTATATATCTTAAGGAAGAAATTCCTCGGCGATTGCTCGATTTACGGAGCGTTAAGTGTAAAAGCTGAGAAAACACAATTAGGTGCTATTTGTTTGTTTAAACCATTCCGTTTCAAACGTCCAATATTTTTTCTATAGCTTCAAAGCCGTCATATATTACTTGAATGTTTAAAAAAAAATTCATACCGAGTTTCCTCTTTCGATTGTTGCACTCTAAATTCACTTATGGATCAATTACTAAAAGTTGCAACCATAGCTGTTTTAGAAAAAAGGCAAAAAAATTCCGCAAAAACAGTTCGAGCAATACATTTTTGTGCCCAAGAAATGAATTTTGTGAAAATAAATGCTTTTTTTTTCTATAAAAAGTAATTATAAATTTTAGTAATCGATCCCTAGGTGAATTTAGAGTGCAACATTCGAAAAAGAAGACTCTGTACAATAGTAACTGTTACGGTATGAATTTTTTCTAAAGATTTAAATAAAAAGTCTGAAACTACAGAAAAAATATTGAAAATTTAGGACGAACTCGCCGCGGTTAAATTCTCGCTATTAATCCTTCAAAGCTCGCGAATAAATTCCCGTTCGACGAGTCGGGACAATCGCGCTCATTATCCTTCGTTCCGCGAATCGATATGGATTTTTTCAGCGTTTCCGAGCGCGATGCATTTTCGATCGATGAAGGGAGCCTTATAAAAAGAACGGAATCGAGACAGCCGCAAATTCCGCGAGATTAAAAAAAAGAAAAGGCGTCCCGGAAACGGCGTGGGTCGCGCTCGAGATAATATCGTGGCGACGCTGCTCCTCGAATTTCGCGCTCTAAGAGAAGTGAGAATTTTCTTTTAGAAGTAATACAGCCGGTTTTCCGCCTTCGCCGGGAGGAACTTACCGCGTTCGATTTCGGCTTCGACGCCGCGACGTAAGCCAAATACTGAATGACTTTCTTGGTGTTCTCCGTTTTCCCGGCGCCGGACTCACCGGTGCACAGGATCGACTGGTCCTCTCGATCTGGAAGCAAGATGCTCGATTTTTAATTGATTTCTTTAGGAGTGTGTGGTGTGTCATTGTTCTAGGCGAAATCCTACGGGTTGCAGAACAAAATTAGGATATTTTTTTTCAAGTGTTTGTTAGTGGGGGGGCTTAAAACAATGTGAAATGAGTATCATTTTATCACTGTTGAAGTAAAAGTTATTAAAGACGTGCTCAATTTAAATAATAAAATGTAACGTTTTAAAGAATTCGGACTAAAAAACGCTACTTAAGTCAGCTAAATGCTTTCAAGTTAAAGATAACGATTATTTTTCAAATGACTAATACTTACGTAAAACAGTCATTTTATTTTAAATTTCGCCGTGAAAGTAACACTATACATTACTTTAAATTAAAGCAAAAATTACAAAGCACCCGAGAACAGTTATCCCGGCGTCTTTATTTCCGAATTTATGTAAACGCAAAAATACGAGGGGCATAATTCGTCGTGCGCGGATCGAAAGTGCCATTAACAAAAGTGGCAGAATAAAATAACTTTTAGAAGGCCCGAAAAAAAAAAAAGCGCGCGATCGCCAATTAAGGCGACAATGGCACTCTCTCGGGCCGTTCCCGTAATAAACGTAATTTACATCCGTTTCTCATTAATCGATATCGGGAGGCTGTGGTGCCCTCGCGGTGGCTCACCTTTTCCAGCGACTCGTAATTTACCAATGCAATATAAGATTAAGCGCGCAAGCGTCGCGGAGCCTTTTTTTTTTTATGCCCGGCATAAAAGAGCATTAACTTTCTCGGGTCCCGCCGCGGCGGCGATATCTTTATTTCCTGCGCCCCGGAGCCATAAATCGAGCGGAAAAAAAGGCGCAATCTCGTAATAATTATACGCTGAATTGTCAGTCTATGCGTTCGAGCGCTCATTTGAATAGATAGATTCGAGAGAGCGGAGAGCGGAGTCGCACAGCGAGAGAGAAGAGAGAGAGAGAGAGAGAGAGAGAGAGAGGGAAGGAAAGATTAATGAAAGGAGATTGAATTGTGCTTACCTTGCAGCATGGAACGATAGGCCGTGTCGGTGATTGCAAATACGTGGGGCGGCACCTCGTGTCTCTTGATGCCTTTGTACCTCTCCATGATTTTTTCCGTGTAGATCGGCAGCTTCTTGTACGGATTGACGACCACGCAGAACAGGCCGGAGTACGTCTGCAAGCAGTCATAGAAAGGGGGGGTTTTATAATCGTTTAAGAGCGTGTTTATACAACTATGCGCCCGCATAATGAAGGCGCGCGTATATGCTAATCTAATTGCACGGTGTGCGCCTAGAGGAGAGCAGCAGAGGGAGAGAGAGAGGGAGAGAGAGGCGGGCTGCGATTCGACTTGGTTTTCATTCGAGACCAGCCTGAAATAGAAATCGCCAAATCGCGAGTCGGGCTGCTGCGACGAGTAAGCCGAGAGTCGTCGCTCTCCGAGGCCAGAATCTGCTACCGATTTACTTCAGTTTCGCGATTTCCGAGCGGAAAACGACGGTATTTGGAAAACAAGCGTAGGCGCGCTTTTGCTAAAATGAACTTTTTGTTATACTTTCGATTGGACAAGGATTGTGGTGGAAGAATACCTTTGGCAAAGTTGTTTTTGGATAAAAACTTGTCGTTTATCACGTCGAAGGCTGCTTTTAAATTTGCTTTCGTCTTACGTAAAATTCAAAAGCATTTAACGGCAATCGCTGATTCAAGATACGAAACTACGGCGCGCCAAAAACATTCCACACCATTACAATGATTAAATAGAAAATTGCGCCGCTCTTCGTACTTCCTCGTACATCAATTTTCCGTAACTAATCGATCCAGAGAAGAATCGCTGCAACTATAATAGAGGGTTCGGATAAACAGAATCAATTACACGGAATTCTAGACCGATTATTACTCCTCCTTATTATATACCCCGGAGAGCCAGTCCGGGGACTAATTTTTTTTTTTTTTTTTTTTTTCATCGCCATCCACACAGCCGAACGGCAGTCCGCCGCCGCCGTCGCGGCATCATCGCAAAAACATCAATCGTCGCGGCGAGCATAAAAAGCCGCCGAGGCCGATGTTATCTCGTGGAAAAGAGTCGCATCGGCTCGCGATTTATCGGCGGCCCGGGAGAGAAAAATGAATCTCTCGGGCTCTCCTCAGTGGGTCAATACCGAATAGTTTTAAATAAATCCAGCCTCTACATAGGTATACAAGCCCTTTCCGCTCTCGGAGCAGAAGGATGCAGCGAGAGGAGAGAGAGAGCGAGAGTATATAACCATCGCGGCGTGCCGGCACGGAATGCCGAATCGATGACGTCAGCAGGCATGCGCGGGTCTCGCGTGTGCATTCAGCAGGAGAGAAGGAGAGAGAGAGAGAGAGATGTGGAACGGAGGAACGGAGGAATGAAGGAAGAGAGCAGCGCACACCTACGCACGGAGAGAGAGAGAGCCCTTTTTCCCTTCGCGAGCAGCCCGGCTAGGAGGCTCCGAGTTTCTGCGAGCCGCGCGTCGATTGAGTTGTTAGCGACGGGAGAGACGCCGCGAGAGTTTTATGTTCCTTTTTTTATTCTCTCTCTCTCGTGTGCGGTTTACGATTTTTTTTACGCAGAGAGCGGCGGCGAAACATTTTTCATCCGAGGCGGACGGTTTGTAAATTTTCCAGTTATCGACGAAAAGTCCAGCGGCGACTCTGCGGTTCTTTTTTATCGCGCGGCGGCGACATTTTACGTCGCGTGTGTGCCGGCCGCCGCGGCGAGAGGACGGACTGCTTCCGCGGCGCGCGACGGAGAAAACTTTTTGCGAGAGCCTCGCAGCGATGTATACGCGAAAACAAATTACGTTCCCCGATGAAGGCGCCGAGGATGTTTACAGGCCGCTAAACGCGCCGTTTACGGAGGCAAGTTTGTAAAACGAGTCGCGGCTCCTCGACACACGCAAAGATATATCCGAGTGTATATATATATATTTGCTCTGGCGCTGGAAGCGCGTCGCCTTTTTCTAACCGAGCGCCCGTGGAAAAAGAGAGCCTCCGGGGCGATAATCGTCTAATTACTATTATTATCTATTGTCCGCGTTGGCGCATTCGAAATAATAAATACAATGGCCGGCCGCGGCGATAAACGCCCGGCTCTTTTTCGCCCATTAAGATAATTGAGGAGCGGCTCTCTCTCGCGTTAACGTCGCTCCGCGGACGGGGCTCCGCTCCGTTTCCGTATAAAGCGTCAAATGTTAAGTAAGGGATTACGCGGCGGCGGCGTTTCAATTCCCGATCGGGCTCCGGACGGCCCAATTAACCGCTGAGTCAATCGCGCGGCGCGAAAGTCGCCGCCGCGAACGAAACGAGAGCCCGTTTGTCACTCTCGGCGGCGCGCGCAGCTTTTCGGCCCGATTCGCAAAAGGGCCTTCGGACGGCCGCCGTTTCTGGACGGTGATCTACTTTGATATTGCGCGCGACGGTTGTGGATGTGTGCGCAGCGTCTTTCGCGGGGGATTAATTGCGTGTTTTTGATCGGTTGCAGGTTTTTGGAAAGCTCGGTGATGCAGGTTGGAGTATTGGATAATTTATGGGATGTTAATTGATACATATCTGTAGACGTAAACGGCTGTTTTGTAACATATGCCAGCTCGATTAATTTATATACGGTACTTGAGAGATTAGTTTCATTGCGTAGAATAGCTGGTATTCTTGAATGGCGTTACAATGTGCATTGAATAGTATACTGTAATGTCCGTTATTAAATTTAATGCCTTGATGTGTGTATATTATGTTGAAAAAAATATTCTCAAGTATGGAAAACAAAAATTGATTTTTCCTCGTTCTAAGCAAATATTATCCTAACTCAAATTCTGGTTGTTCATTTTTTCCCGTGTTTCGAGAAACGTCAATATTTCAAGTATAACTACGCTTTATAAATAAAACGCAATTTTTAAAATTACTTTTCAAAGTCAAACTTTCGTCCTCGCAAATATTCGAAACTTTTATAAAATTTCTACAGCACTTTGAATAAAAAAGAGTACGATTTATTTAAATGTAAATCTGAAATCTTAATTTATCTTGCTTATATATATCGACGGCGTTTTTTTACAGTTGCATTTGTAAGCCTTTACCGAATATAATCTTAAAATATTGTGCACTTAATAATATTCATTGCCGCGCAAAAAACATTGTCGAGTCAAAATTAATAACCCAAAAACGTCGCCGAGCCACAAGAACCCAGCGACACTTTCAACGCCCAAAAGTAAAAGTTTTTCAGTCAACCTCGCGGCTGAAAAACCGACTCGGGCCCTCTTTTACATTCCCCCGTTCCGTCGCGCAAAAACCGAGCGCGAATCCGCGCCTCGTGTGTGTCCGACTTGGCGGGCATTCCTGCTCTTACAGGTGTTTACTGCGGCCGGGCCAACGAGGCTTCGATTATCTATGTAAGGTCGAATTATCGTTCATATTGTTTTGGGGGCTTTTTTTTCACCAACGAGGCGAGAGCAGCGGCAGAGGCCGAGAGAGAGACCTGCGCGGTTCCGCTCGGCGCGATGCGTAAGTACGCGCTTGTACACACCGAAAGAGCCTCGGAAACCGGTCTGCGAGAGTCGCGTGTCGTCGACCTGCCCTCTTGAATCTTCGACATTCCTGCCCAACTTTTCTGAAAAATAGCCGCGGCTAAGTGGCGAAAAGCTCGGCGAGCCAAGTGCGAAGTACTCGTTAATGTAGATTGAGGGGGGCTTCGGGATCGGAGGGAGAGAGCAACAGGCTGTTCGTCGGCTGTATCGAGTATCGTTCGGTGTTTTCGAAACGCTTGAACTTGGATCAAGCGCGGCGGGAGATTAAGGAGCAAACGGTCGGCTTTTTCGCGCCGATCTGCACGCAATAACGCGTTTCCTCGCAAATCGGCGGCGTGTCCGAAATTTTCCGCTCTCTCCCCCGCGCGCGATATCCCGGCGGAAGGGAGCAACAGCTGTGTTGGCCAGGAAATATATCGAGCAGCTCTCGGAGCTCCGAGACAAAGCGGAGAGCATGTATATAAACGACGGAGCGGCGCGCATGCAGAGGCTGCACGGAATTTGAAAGGTCAAGCCTGCACCGAGCAGAGCGATACGTCGCCCGAAGGAAAGTAGGTTTCGCGGAGCGTCGACTCGGAGGGCGCTTTGACAGAAAAGCCGGAGAGGCATAGAGTGAGAGAGAGAGAGAGAGAAAAAAAAAGAAATCTCCTAATAAGCGGCTCGCGTGAATCACGCCGCGATGCAATGACGCCTCGGCTGGTTGCGCGTGCGCACTCGCGCGCCTAATTGAAAGGTGTACACAGAGAGAGAGAGAGAGAGAGGAACTGAGCCGCACAAAAGCAGGCGCGATATAGCCAAAGGCAGGCTGGCGGCGGCGTCTAGGCGCAAAAAGCGTCGCATCTCCCGGCTCGAAAAATTTCGAGGCCGAATAAGAGAGAGTCATCCTCTCTCTCTCTCTCTCTCTCTCTCTCCGGGTCCGTATACGTGTATATATATATATACACACATGTACAAGGCATTAAAAGCGAGAAGGCGAGGCCGAATCTTTGCGGAATATGGGTTGCCCATAAAAGGCGTACTCGCATACCGCTCTTTTGCAAAGCTTTTACGTACATATATGATCATACACGCGAGCGAGACGACGCGCTCGGAGGTGGTAAATCGGCGCGGTAAAGCGGGTTAAGGACGCAAAGTCCTTTTAAGGATGCGTCTTTTGCCGGGAGAGGCGGCGCGAGAGAGGGCTTATCGGCCGATTTATTTTTTTCGACCTTCTCCTCGCCGAATCTCGCGCCGTCGTCTCCGAGCGAGTAACTCTCTCGCGCGCATAACCCGAGCTGCCACACACCTGCTTGGGCTCCGAAAAAAAATGTAACGGCCGCCGGCCCACACTTCCCCGTTCGTTCGTTCGTTCGTTCGTTCGTTCGCTCGGCGAGCTGCTCGCTCCGTCTTTGTCTCGACGGCTGCGCGAGGCAGTGAAATCAGACGGGAGGGAGAGAGAGAGCCGAGCAGCCGAAACCGAGAGCTGTTTACCTACGCGGCCGAGGCCCGATGGCGCTGCCGTAACCGCCGAAGCTCCGAGGGAAATATACTTTGCGGAGAGTTTTCGCGATTCGCGGGGAGACTTTTTACTCCTTTTTCATCGGCGGGGGCTGAATCAGCTGCGCGATTTCTTTTTTATAGTCGAATGCCGGAGATAAAGGCTGCACAGCCGTGAATCATAGAATATATAGTGATTCATGAAATTGGTAACCCGATCGCCGAGTTGTGTACCTTTTGATTATGAAAAGTGTACGGTAGCCCGAAACTGGCGATTACAATGTATCGCGGAGAGATAGCTGGTATGCTCGGATGGGAACGATGTCTTTTAAAATTTGATTTTGAAAATTTAGGTTTGAGTGCTGAAAGGGTACGGCGAGGGATTAAACGTTAACAAATCTATAGGCCTGTAATAAATTTAGAACGTATCAATGTTTTTGGGTAAACATAAATGTTTGCTTTGGTTTGCTTGGTTTTATCAGTCGTTCTGATACGTCAAAATCTGCTTCCAAATTAAAATTGGCTTGAAATTCTTTCCAAATGACGCATAGCCATAAAAATTAATATTTATATTTTATTGCAAATAAATACCAAGCTTTCGTTACAGTTTCTTTTTCGGATTTTTAACTCCCTCGAATTACGCTTTTAATGTTATTCATGACTTTTAAACCTTTTAATTTTATTTTAAACAGTTAAAGAGAAAACATGTCTTTTAAATTACAACTAAAGTTATCAGCTTTAAACGCATTGTTCAACTTTATCTAAAGCAACAAAAAAGCGCAACTTATCAGTTTTCTAAATGAATAAGCTAATGATTAATGTTATTAAGAAAAACAGCCGTGTCATATTTAATGATGAGTTTTATCGTAATCTTATTAAACCGCCCGAGAGCTCTTTTAATTTCGAACGCAACGCACAATGAATTAACTCTCCGAAATTGAACAAAATAAAAAAAAAAGCCTTTATCTCGTTCGCCGATGTAAATCACGAAATAGAAGCCAAGTGACACTTTTAGCCGGAATCGCTGCACCTACTCTAAAAATATTCCACTAATTGATTCGATTTACTCCGAACTCGGCCGAAGCAAAGTCAATACATAATTTGCGCTAATTATACAATCCGCGCGTAACTTTTAAATCAGAGTGTCGTCTGTCAACTGTGGCGCAGGCCATTTCCGTCAACAAATAATTCATGAAAGCTCCTCATTGTCTCTCCGTTCCTCTGCAGCTAATCAAATATTCAATTCCGATTCCCGACGCTCGCCTCTCGAACGAAACGAAAAAGAAAAAAAATCGCTCTAACGGCGGCTCGGGCGTCTTGCAATCCCGGCCCGATGATCGCACCTTCGAAAATCCGCGCGCGGAGAGGCCGCGGGGACGAACAAAAAAAAGAAACAGGCAAAAAGGAAGAAATAAGAGGACATTCCTCGGATAATGACGCACGCGCGCGCGGCTCTCCGAGCGATTGCGCAGCGAAAAGGAGGAGAGGGGCCCCCGCGAGCAAGCCTTTTTTCTGCCGTATTTGGCGGAATGACCGGCGTTGTGCCGCGAGAGAGAGAGGAGCGCGCAACTTTCGACGCGCCGCGAAATCGACGTCCAAATCGAGAGATATCGTGGGCGTGTAGGTCACGGCGAAATCGGGAAAGAAATAAGAGCGCGTCGCCTGGAATAATAAACAAAAGCGTGCGTTCGAAATTCGAGGCGGTCAGAGAGACGAGTCGCGAATTTTTCGCTGCGCCTTCGGCTCGCGAGAGAGAGCCTGTTTTGATTATTAAGCGGGCCGATGAAAAAAAAATGTGCACCAAATATGCATTCCCCCCGCGGTTTGAGTAATCAGTAAAAGTTGTCGTTAATGCGCCGAGTTTTATATGTGCGGCTTTCGAAAGAAACTTTTTGCGCCGGAACTTTCGGAGAGTCATGTGGAAAGGAATTCCTTTAATAAGGGGCTCCCCTGGATGCGAAGTCGACCGAATGATGTCATTTCCACTCGCTGAAAAGTTTCTGAAATCCCCGGCTCATCATTGTGCTCGATGTATCAAGTTTCTGCGTCATTTGAATTGCGTTTAGAGAAATTTTATACGTATATATACCTGTCCGTTACTTTCCAGCGCTTTTTACGCTCGACTAAAATTCGCCTCCTCATTTTCCCCCCCAAACTCCGAATCTTCTTCCAAAATCAAGTTCGTTCCCCCGAATTTCAAAGCGAACGACAACCGAACCCGACTGCAACCCGCTCGGAAGGATGTCCCTCGGTGACGTCAGCCTCCGCGTATCAGCTCGCGGCTCTCCGCGGGAAAAAGTCCGCAGCGGCGCGCGGCGCACGTGGCAGGCAGTCACCGGCGGCGGCGGCGGCGGCGCACTTTTTCTTTCTCTCCCGGTCGCCGCGGACGCTGACGTCATTATTGTCAATACGGCCGCGACTACTGTTATGCCCGTAGCGGCGGCTGCTGCTCGCCCGCACGCGGCACGCTTTCGAGTCACGATCGCGGCCGCCCGAAGGTTTCTCTCCGCGGATACGTGCTTTTCCATCGGAATGGCCCGATTTAGTTTCGAGGATTCGAACGCGCGCCCTTATTACTCGAGAAGGCGGCTCGAATAATGGTCGAATATCACCGGCGAATAAAGAATCTGCCGCGAGAGCTTCGGGACAGCGATCGCGGCTCGCGGCATTCGCGATAAGAGGCGAAATTGAACGTGGCGCGCGCGGCTCTCGCGAACTCTCGGAATTCCTTGTGCTTGACTTTAATATTAGCCTGCCCGGCCGTGCCTGGCTGCCTTGCCGCGTACACTCGTTGCCTGGTGTGCATGTGCGTGTGACTGGAGTATTTTCGCAAGGTCTTTCTCTCTCTCTCTCTCTGACTCGCGGTCCCTCGATTAAATCGGTCAAAGCAGCGCCTTATACGGAGCAGCGGCTTGCACAATATATAAATTCGCGCTCGCGGGCATTATTGCGAAAGTACCGCCGGCACTTCCTTTCTTCCTCCGGCGCGGAGAGCGGAGAGAGAGAGAGAGAGAGCTCGGCGCGAGCGGGAGGAATTATTGTTTTTTTAGCGCGAAGAATTCGTCATTGTCGTACTTTGAGCCGAATGGAGGAGGTCACAGACCTCCGGCCCGATAAGGATGAATTCTGCATGCAGCTATATCAATTGCGGGATAAAATGCGAGAGAGCGCTCTTTCTCTCTTTCGGTGCCGCCTTATCTCTACGTAATTCCAGGAAAAGCCTAAAAAAGCGAAGCCTCCTCGGAGGCTCTCTTCCTCTCTCTCTCTATCGAGAGAGAGAGAGGCGGCGGAGGAGGAATTTTGTCGGAAGAATGCGCACTGCGTTCTCTCTCCGCTGATCGGATGACTTCATCGCTCGGCACGGCTCTCCGATAAGGAGAGCATCGTAAATTTATTAATCCCCATTAACGGTCGATCCGGCCGGCGCGCGCGCGCGTTTTTCCTCCGTGATTCAACGGCCGTCGGCGGCGGCGGCGGCCTTGCGAAAAAGAAATTGCACGGCGCGCTCGTCGGCGCATCGCTTCGGCGTGACTCTCCCTCGCGCGCGGGGCTGTCAGTGCGCGGCTTTGTTGCCCGGCCGTGCTGACTCGGCCGTGAAATTTTTCGCAACGCGAGTAAATAAGCTCTCGGCGGCGGCGGCGGCGACGCGGCGCGCCGCGATGTGTCGCGGCAGCGAAATTTCTGGGGGCGACGTTTGCGCCCAAGATGGCGACTCTCTCTCTCTCTTAGTCTCGCGAGTGGCGCGCCTCCGCTGCCGCCGCCGCTTTTTTCT
This sequence comes from Ormyrus pomaceus, assembly GCA_900474385.1. NCBI lineage: Eukaryota > Metazoa > Arthropoda > Insecta > Hymenoptera > Ormyridae > Ormyrus > Ormyrus pomaceus. The sequence continues at coordinate 77,575 of UCOM01000465.1, forward strand.
TTTTTTTTTTTTATCCTTCTCGCGTGCGCGCCTCGGTGTGAGTGAGAGCTGAATCAGCCGGCCGTGAGTCACTGAGCGATGTGCCGCGCGAGAGGACTCGGGTCGTCACGACGTCGTGGTCGTCGTCGTCTTGGTCGTCCGGAGGCCGCGGCTGGCTTCTCTTTGTGAGAGAGAGAGAGGCCCTCCGAGGCTCTCGCGAACGCGGATTTTCGACTGCTTTCTCCTCGGACAATGAGGGCAGCCGGCGGGGGAGGCGAGCGCACGAGCGGCAACAGTTGTTCTCTATGATAACAGAGCCCGCCGGCCGACTTTTATTGTTTCAGTTGCCCGAGTTCAGTAGCCAGACTCGCGATTTTGATAAGAGCTTTTAATTGAAATTTCATTGTTTGTCTCCCGATGCGTTTAGAATTTTTTTGCTCGAAGGTCGCAGACTTAATTGATAGATATCGAGGCGGCAATTAATTTTCATGTTTAGAATCATTAGCGGTTTAAAAGTAGAGTAATTTAAACATTTTGTCTTGTATAAATTGCTCGTACATGCTTTTTCGCTATACTTACAGGGTTAATTTACGATTGCGACGTCAAGCACTCAGAAAAAAAATAAATAAAAACTAAAACATTGCCTTACTTATGGAAAAAGAATGGCTTCGTTTAAATTCCATCCGCAGCGGACAGTCGTCCGCGCTTTAAAAGTGCCGAGCGATTTATCAGCGATCTTGGAAAAGGAACGATCTCGCATTTCCGCAGCCCATAGAGAACACCCACGCGGATCGGACTTGAAAATCCGCGAGAGCGGCAGGTATATATATATATATAGCGTACTCTCCTTTTTAGCATGCATTTTCCACTCGGCGCGGGCATTTATCATTCGGCGCTCCGCGAGGGAAAGCTGGAGAACCGTCGCCGACTCGCCGTTGAACAAAACGGAGCGTTAAAAAAACAAGAATGCGAGCGCCGCGGAAGCGCTTTATTTAAACTATTTCGAGAGACGGTCGCTTTACGTAACGCTTCCCGCACCGGCAAATTAAACTATATAGCCAGCAGCGCCTAATCGGCACTGTAAACAGCATGCTAATGCGCCGGGAATTATATCTCGCTATCTCCCCGATCCAGTTGAATTATTGTGCCCGCCTCGGAATTCGAAGCGTCGCCCCCCCCCCCCCCCCCCCCCCCCCCC